>CAIGQW010012936.1:4596307-4607111 GCA_903798125.1 Danio choprae | reverse complement strand
TGCAGGATTTTAGCCCCGATTTTGACTCGAAATTGGCAACAAATGTCCAAAATCACAGGTAAATCTGTGCTCGTTCATGTGAGTAACAATCAGACAGTGTGAACTATCAAAGATGCGATCTGAGAGAATCGCCAATGAGTCGCTTTGAAAATCTACATCATCAAACATCTACTTTGAAAATCGTGCAGTCTGAACTCGGCAACTAAACTTAACAAATCACTATTTACAGTGTACCATAGCAAATTACTTATTATATATATTAGGGTTGTCACAATACTGGAATTTGGTACCAATCGATACTGATTTCCATTTGAGCACTGTTGAGCACGCTGAGCATTTGCCATTGTGTTCACGTCCTCAACAAAAATGACTGTGATTGGCCGTGAAGGTCATCAGTTCACTGAACTCACCGCTGTTCACTGAGTGTAACCACAGATACAGGGACAATGGAGCGTTTTAAAGCCGCGATTCATCAGTGGATCGCTTGTATGTCAGCTTATAGACAAATCAGCTAATCGACAGTACCAATTGGTACTGAATTCCAGTATTGTGATATATATATATATATTTGGCAGCAGTATTTCAGGAAGTGACAATTTAGTTCTCTTTGACTCACTGAATAGAGTTATAGTCCTTTATTCGCAAATGTTTAGTGCGATATTAAAGTTTTGCATATAAATCTAACTAGCATATTTGGATGGAAACACAGCTAATGTCTCTTTGCCAGCATAAAAAATAAAAAATAAACAGTAGAAATCATAGTTTTTAATGGTTTCTAGTGTAAATAGAACACATTACTTAAGGATTGAGGGTGCTGGGTTGCAACTCAACTGGATGGGCATCCGCTGTGTAAAACATTTGCCAGTAGTTGACGGTTCATTCTGCTGTGGCAACCCCTGATAAATCTAACTGATAAAAATGAATGACAACAACTGTATGCTGTGGTTTGATTTAAAGCCAATATGACGAAACGAACAAAGCGTCTTTCTTTGACTCTCAGGAGCTGTAATTCAGATGTAGTGATATCATTTTCATTTCAGACAGTCAACATGGCTGTTCATGCCTCCTCACATGTTGGTGGAGAGAAAATGGCCGTGCGGTACTGATCCAGATCACAATCACAGGAACAGAGAGAGAGTCTCAGACAGGGAAACGGAGAGCGTTAGATGGTTGCTAGCGCACGCTTATCCACAAGAGATGCACATCGGATTGAGACATTCAATGCTGTTACCACGTGTCATTTCCTTTTCACCGTTCCCGAGTCAAGGAGACCGTGGGGGAGTTTTCTTTTGGGGTCAGTGGCTGGGAATAAGCACAAATCTTGAAATATAGACGGAGAGTGTCTGGCACTGGGGAACCTGAAGCATTGGCAGGTGTGTGTAATGGGTGTCGCCATGGCAACCGGAGGCCTGCTGAGGAATGGATGAAGCTGCGTTTAGATGACTGAGCCGGGAATCCCTGCTGATCGCACAAGGAGCGTTGCTTTTATATTTAGTATAGCCAATGCAAATGATCGTTACAACATCGTTGGTTTGTTGTACAGTTGAAGTCAACATTATGAGCCATCCTGTGATTTTTTTTTTTTCTTTTTCAAATATTTCCTAAATTATGTTTATTAGAGCAAGGACATTTTTATAGTATTTTCTGTAATATTTTTTCTTCTGGAGAACGTCTGACTTGTTTTATTTCGGCTAGAATGAAAGCAGTTTCAAATTTATTTAAAACCATTTTAAGGTCAATATTATTAGCCCCCTTAAGCAATATATATTTTTTCCGATTGTCTGCAGAACAAACCATCATTATACAATGACTTGACTAATTACCCAAATTCACCTATTTAACCTAATTAACCGAGTTAAGCCTTTAAATGTCACTTTAAGCTGAATACTAGTATCTTGAAAAATATCTAGTGAAATATTATGTACTGTCATCTTGGCAAAGATAAAAGGAATCAGTTGTTAGAAATTAGTTAGGGGAGAGCAAGGACGAAAGTAACGTGGGACGAAAGTAAAATCGATTTTCTTGGAGCCCTGAAAACATTTGCTTCCCAGGTTATAACAGCACATTTTTCATGCAACCCTTGATGGAGCTGCCAAACGTCATTCAATTCAGTTTATAAGTGGGGAATGTAAATTATTGAAGTGTTTCTCTTTTTCTTATTACAAGTTGTGTTTCTCTTTTCATGCATCACTGTAATGATCAATCTACTACTTACTTCTACTTAACGCAATAACACATCCTTGAATTTGCAATCTCTGAGTTTTTCAGTTTAAAAGTAAATCAGGTTTAAATGGCAAGAGCTCCTGTGGGGACGAAAGTAACACTGTTATTTATGTCCCACTGCTAATAGCCATAGCTTTTTTTTTACTTCTACATTAGAGTTTGCAGTGCTTGGATTCAGATGTTTTATAAAATGAATGCATAATGCCAATAATAATAAAAAATATTCAAAAATTGTATTTGTTATTGCATTGTTGGATTGCTTTTGAAACTGAAATTTAAAATGAAAATCTGCGTCTTTTTAAAGATAAGGTTAACATGCTCCGATGACGATCCGGACCCGCTGCTAGCCTCTGGGTTTGTCAGCGAGGCTCCGGATTTGGAATCGGACATGTTAGCCATGTTATTCCGGGCTGCTTGTGCGCTCACGCTTTGCTTAGCAAACTTCACATCAGGAGCGTGACCGGATTAGCTGCTGTGGCGTTTTCCATACAGTCTCCCATAGTCTGTTTACAGACGCACGTTGGAGTTCCCATATGAAGGGGAACGTCCTGGTTACGTACGTAACCCATGTTCTCCGAATAGGGAACGGGGATGTGCGTCTCCACTGCCACAGCAGCTGAGTCTCCAGCCGTTCTCCACTATGACTAATCAGTCGCATCTGCGGAGCCAAGCTCTGACAACTTACTTGGCATTCATTGGCCCTTTTTCTTTCTCTTCAGAGTTATTGGTTGTCTAGTGATCTCCCGTAGTCTGTTTATCTACGCACGTCTCTGTTCCCTATTCAGGGAGCGTGGGTTACATACGTAAATAGGACGTTCTACAATGATACAAAATAACACCTGATTTTAATAGACCACACTTGTGAGTTAGTAACCACAGAAGAAATATATATTTCTGCTAAATACTTTATCTTTTAAAATAAGGTTTTGATGAAAAATGGTACTTTCATCCCCACTCTCCCCTATTAAATCTGTTATGCTTAGAAATGTGTTGAAAAAAATCTTCTTTCTGTTAAACAGAAATTGGGGAAACTATAGTTGTTGTATTACCACAGCAACTATAAAATTACCGCAACAGATTAATTTAAGTACTTTACTACTATAGTGTTTTTCAAAACACTATAGTATAAATTATAGTATAAGCTATAGTATCTTTATGTAGGATTAAAAATAGCCACTGAACAACCATTAGTCTTCTTCAAACTGCAGTTCTGCTACTACAGTTCAAATTTATGAAATGAAAAGGCATTCACAAATCTGAATGACACACAACCCTGGAACATTCACCATCAAGTGTCATTAGAACCTGATAAGTCCATGACCTTAACTTGTGGTACGCTTTTACAGTTCTGGCAGCATATGTCAAATCAACACTATACCCCAGTCCAGATCATCCAGAACTTAAACCCAGGCCCTCTCACACCCAAAGGAAGAATTCCCTCCAGTTCAATGAGCCAACAGCACCTGTGGGGCTTAATAAGAGTTGAAAGTGTAAAGTAAGGGATTACTTTTACATTTTAGGTCATTTAATTAATTACCTATAACATACTTACCTTAAATACTGTACATAAATTCAACAGTTATCAATTCAGAGAAGCAGATTAATATGTCTTGCAGAACAAAAGTAGAAGAACATTTACCATTTATCAAGAAAAGCTAAAAAATTAATTCAGAAATTAGTTCATGACAACATATGGTATAAATTCTGAGAAACTCATATAATTATAAAACTGGTTTATACTTTTTTAAACTAAAGACGGTTAAATTTGTCCATTGCAAATGCTTAAGAAGCAATGAAGTTAATTTCAATATAGGGTATGTATGAAATGTGTCATTACTTTAAAATGTTTTTTGTGTTTTTATACATATGTAGTTTAGATTTTAGGTGTTTTTTTTATTGTATAATTATGTTTAATACATACTGTATTTCTTAAGGCCTTGATATTGTAATGCTAAGAATCTTACTATTAAAGGGACAGTTCACCCAAAACTGCATTTTTTGTCATTAATTACTCACCGTTGACTTGTTTCAAACCAGTTTGAGTTTGTTCTGTTGAGCACAAAAGAAGATATTCTGAAGACTGTTGGAAACCTGTCACCATTGACTTCCATAGTATAAATATGAAATACTATAGAAGTTATTGGTTACAGGTTTCCAGCATTTTAAAAATATCTTCTTTTGTGTTCAGCAGAAGAAACAAACTCAAACTGGTTTAGAACAAGTCAAGACTGATTATTTTTTGGGTGAACTATCCCTTTAATTGTCAATGTCACGTCAACTTGATACCTTGTTTTCAACATGCTGTTTGTAACTAAAGCCTGGGTGACTATTTTAAAATTAGATTGCTATTGATGTGAAATGATCATTATGCCTAAAATGTGCTATAGGGCTACTGTAAAACTGATTGAAAGGAAACCCCCGGTGATAGAAGATGGGGTTAAATGACTCCTACTTCCTGTGGACCTCGACATGAACCCATGCAGGGTTGACATTTACAGTGTAGTTGAAAGCTAATCTAGATGTGCCACTCTAATTGGAGAATCATTCAGGAAGTGAGCCTTGGCAAATCCCAGTCGTCCGGCGGTGTGGAAATCACAGGAAGAGTTGAGCTTCCACAGATGCCGTGCATACTCTTGTCAAAGATACTTGTCAAAGACTCAAATTTAGTTAGAACAAGAGGAAAAATTCATAGTAAAATATCAGTAATGCAGTGTCTTCAAGGAATGTCATACCTGATCAAATCCAGTTATGAAAAATGACAGCAAATGCATTGTTATGCCTAGTAGTCCAAGAGATTATTCGGTTTATCTTCATGTTCTCAGATGATTTCTTGGAGCGTTTATTGTGTTTAGCACATCCTACATGGGAGGATGAATCATATTTCAACACTGTAAGAAAAGATTTCATCCAATAATGGTGAATCTTATGTATCTCCTGTATGTTATGGGGCTTCTGTCTATTCACTGTTGACCACAGAGCTTGATATCTGAGCACATTTTATGCTTTTAGTCTGATGTCCAGCTTGGACATTTAATTGAATGATAGTGAAGCTTTATAGCTGTCGGAAACCACCGAAAAAAAAAAAGACTTTTAAAATTTTTAAAATGAGGTTGACTCTGCAAAATAGCAAGTTGTTGTTCTAGAAATATAGCTCTCGTCATGTTTGTACAAGCTGAATGTACAATACATTTGAATTCAGTCATCATTACAAACTTGGACGGTAATTGCATGTGAATTGTTCAGTAATTCTGCAATTGCAAGAGCAAGTTAGTGAGCAACAGTGAGTGTACAAGGAGTAACTGGTCCAGAAATTATTCTAGAAAAAAAACCTAGTAAAACTTGACTTTCTTTAGATTGATTAGTTTAACCATAAATATTTAAGCATTATTTAATTATTAATTTAAGGTTAAAAGACAAAGATATTATTAAATATTATTATTGTTTATTATTTCTACACTGATGGCCATGTTTTTTTTTTTTACATTTGACTTCAATTTCTGTACTTGAATACTGTTAGCAGAAAACCATAAAGCACTGTTTATTTATTTATTTTTGTTCGTTATTTATTATAATTTATGCAGATGCACTGCATAGACGAAGACTTAATCATCCCAGTCGATCTAAATTAATGAAATCTTTCTCAGATCGTCGGGTGAAATTATATTCATAACACAATATATACTGCAGCAACAAAACATCTCAATGTCACATTTTTCCAATATTGTGCAGCCCTAATTTATTCACATTCAATTAGTTATAAACTTTCTTCCAATTTTCTTCTTTACAAATTAAGATATTTAGAAAAATATTGGGAAAAGGCAGCCATTGACATCCATAGTAGGATAAAAAAAAATAAAAAATACAATGAAAGCCAATTTGTTCTTGTCACGCTCGGGTGAGGGACAGGAAGGCACAGGAAGACGAGATGAAATGAAACACGAATTTATTAACAAACACTTACGACAAACACGGGCACATGAAGAAACTCTGGGAGGACATGGGGTGATGACAGCATGGACACGAAGACAATACACCGACGCATAGACACTACAATACCGGACCAGGACTAAACCAAACAGAGGGGTATAAATACATGAGGGATAATGGGATACAAGGGTGAACACAGGTGAAACTAATAAACATTGAAAACGGCGGGAAAACAGAACGAAGGAATCACATGACATCCCTGACAGTTCTTCAGTATATCTTGCTTTGTGAAACACAAAAAGGTCAAAGGTCAGAAATATTGTCTTTTACTGTTCTACATGTTGAAAAATTTCATTCCTTACAGAAATCATTCAACTGGATTTTGTTGTTGTTGTTGTTGTTGTTACCTTTTTGTGTTATTCCATCCTGATCTTACGAGGAAACTATTTTACGTTCTGTCAGTTTAGTGGCTTTTGTATGAATTCATATAAGTTCAGTCATACAAAAATGTATGATTTTTAAAAGGAGGCGTGGTACCAAACCCCCACCCCTAAACCCAACCATTATTGGGGGATGAGCAAATCATACTAAAATGTACAAATGAGATTGTCCGAATTCATACGAATTAGCCACTAAATCAAAAGGTTACGAATTGCCATGAGATAGCGTCGGGTATTCTGACTGTGAAACATCGGCCAGGTTCAGTGTTGCAGCCTTTTAGACAAACCAAGCAAAATTGGTCATATATAATATACGCATACCATAGTAACCCTGTCACGATATCTGTTTTTTGTTGTAAGATATATTGCACCAAAATATATTGCGATAAACGATATTATTGTCAGTTTAAGACTGACACTCATTATATAATGCCAGAATGACAATATAATAGGATCACAATGCAAAACCACTCCTCCAAAGAACAAATAATATTAAATTTTTTTAGAATATTTAATTTAATTACAGCCATTTTAACAATTTAATAATGAGGCATAGGAATCAGAATGTGAAAAATGCATATCCTAAACAAATAATAATAAATGTTAACAAAAAAAGTGCATGGTAAAATTTAACAGAGGCTGTAATATCTGCTACCAGATCTATTTTCAGTTGTCAGACACCCACATGCAAATATACTATAGTAATTTATAGTAAATACTGTAGTGTTTTTTTAACCATACTCCAACTGACATCTCCAATAGAGATAGAGATGTGCTAAAGTGTTGCTGGAATTGTTTTTTATGTATGGGCGATATATATTGCATCACCAAAAATGATTGAGGTCATGTCCATGTGTTGTGCAATAAGTCGATATATTGATTATTGTGACAGGCCTATACCTTAGCGTTCGTAAAACTATACTTTAAGCTGAAGTCTGTCCTGTCTTGGCAAAACATTGGACTGGAGATTGAACAGACAATCATTTGTATCTCATCCCACTTGACATGGACAAAACATGTCTTGATATTAATCATCAGAATATGCCCATAAATACAATGCAGAAGTGAATCATCTAATGCATTTTCAGACATCACTCCAGAGAGCTGATCAATATTGGTCATTCAGGGCGTACTTTTCAGGAGGCTTCAGCCACAAAGCATCATACAAAGTGTGCATGAAAGGGCAAAGTACAAACCTTTCATTGTGGAGTATATCATATAGGCATCTTTGTCTAGAGTCATGGCTTTCTGAGGAATTAAGTTACAAGCCGAATGAGTACAATGTCAAAAAATTTGACAAATATCTGTGGCCATCATTATTTTGCCAGCTCATATTTTGCACTCTTCTGTTGGGGTAGCTGTAAAACATTCCCGACAAACTGTGGATTTCCAGATTTGATCCTGTAATCCTAGTTGGAATGTCCATCGGCATTCACGACGGAACTTGCCCTCAAGCGTTCTGTTTCCCAGGCTCTCTGATATCCACGGAACCTGATACTTTCATCACAGTTGAGAGACCAGAGAAAGTCTGGAGAAATATGCAAGCGTTTTAAGGGTTTCCCAGGCTTTTGGAAAGGCTGCTTTCAGTGCAAAGGTAACAGAAGTCCTGTGGAAAACCACCCAAATCACCCAATAAATTAGTTATCTTCAATTTTTGTTTTTGACTTCAGCATATTCTACGGAAGTCCTTAGATGCTGTATTATTCATTCATTCATTTTAATTTCGGCTTAGTCCCTTTATTAATCTGGGGTTGCCACAGCGGAATGAACCGCCAACTTATCCAGCATATGTTTTACGCAGCGGATGCCCTTCCAGCTGCAACCCATCTCTGGGAAACATCCATACACACCCATTCACACTCATACACTACGGACAATTTAGCTTACCCAATTCACCTATGTTGCATGTCTTTGGACTTGTGGCTCGAACCAGCGACCTTCTTGCTGTGAGGCAAACGTGCTACCTACTGCGCCACTGTGAGTCCCTGCTGTATTATGATATTTTTATTTCTTTTTTTCTTGTGATCATGACTTAATTCAACACAGGCTCATTGGGAAAATGTGCCCTGGTGTACATTTTTGAGAACCGAGAAACATTTTTGAGAACCGAGAAACATGCAAATAACTGCATTTTATGTGTAAAATGAACACTATGGGGTGGTACGGCCGACTGCTTACCTCTTACCGTATGGACGATTTTTTCAGCATGACTGGTTTGCTTGGTAGCTCGCCACGTATGGCGCCAGACCGAAATGGGACTGGGGTTTGAGTTCGGCAAAGGACTGTTCCAGATACAGGTAAAACCAAACCCAAAAAAGCACATGAGGTTGTGGTAAAAGCATGTGGCCGTGATGACTTTTCTTTTCTAGATCGATAACACTATCGTTTGGGTTTAGGGAAGGGGGTGTGTGGGTCAGTCGATATCAAGCTGATATGTTACGAATGATGACCAGCCGACCGGCCTCTGGTGAATTTACGAGAAATGGCCCGTATGAAAAGGTGCCCCAGTATTGTATTTGAGATTGTCACAATGCACTCTAGTGGATTTGTAAAAACTGTAATGCTGTGTTCACACCAGACGCGGAACACGTGAATAAATTCACTTCACAAAAGACACGGATTCGCGTCATGGGCAGGGCTTCTGTCTGCTTCTGTATACATGAATACGAGCATTTGTGCTCATATGATATTATTATATGGTTGTTCTGATTAACGCATTTAATGCTATTATGCTACAGCTACAATTGCTGTATTACGTTATAAGTGTAGCCTGGTCATACACTGGTCAGATATATACGTAAGAATAATAAATAAATAAATAAATAAATAAATAAATAAATAAATAAATAAATAAATAAATAAAAGCTCAAAAAATAAGTCGTGATCACAAGAAAACTACTTTTTGTTATGTCAAGATCATAAGCAAATCAAAGTCATGATCACATGAAAACAAGTTGTTATGTCAAGATCTTGAGATATTTAAGTCGTGATCACAAGAAAACAATATAAAAATATTTGAATGCATGACCTCTTAGGACTTTATTAATACTCTGAAACTTTTTGTCTAAATATGGGAACAGATTTGCCACATATGGCTTTTTTTTTGTTTGCATTGTTGGAATGCTGATTGAGTAAATTAGAGTGATGTAATTTATTAAAACCATTGTCTTGTAAAGAAAAAAAAATCACCCAATACCTGTTGCAATAAAGTTAATACATGAGTTATAGCCAGAATGCTCATTTTGACAAACCATATTGAGTTCTGCTGAGGCCAACAGTGTTCCTAATACTGAATTTGGCTTGGGATCACAGGAACAGAATGAAGCTGCAGCGCTTCTCTGGCCTGTTCACTCAGTTAAATCAGCAGGTCCAAATTTCATAACAAATTTCTGCTATAACAGCAGACTTCACTGCCAAACGACGCAAAAGGGTTCCGCATGGATGTTACTCTTCTACTTAGATGGTGCAGGACTCATAAAGTATTTAAGTGCATAGCAACTGTTATATATTTATTGGGGAGGGGGGTTTATCATAAAAGAGATTTGTGACATTTGTGCAATGTTAAAAGTGTTCCAGATGATTGCTAGGGCATTGCCAAGTGGTTTCTAGGGTGTTGTTAAGTGTGTTTTTGGGGGTGAGGGACTCTGGGTGGTTGTTAGGTTTTTTGACATTACTATACACTGAAAAATATGATTTATTAGATTTACAAAATGAACTGGATTGGATTTTTTTTACAGGTAAGTGGTTGCAAACAATTTATATGGGCTGAATTTAAACAAACAAATTAAATTGAGTAATGTTTAACTTTGTTTGTTTAAATTCAGTCCACATTATTTAATACGTCCTCTTAACTGAAAAAAATAGTACATTTAATTAATCATTTACCTGTTCATAAAGTAGATTGTTGGTTATATATGCTGTGTAGTTTCCAGGTATTAGATTGGATGGCAGGTGTTTTTTTTTTGTTCTGGCTACTTGCTTATAGTCTTAAAGGGATAGTTTACCCCAAAATTAAAATATATTGCCTATTTACTCACCCTCAAGTGGTTACAAATTTGATAAGTTTCTTTCTTCTGTAAAACACAAAAAAAGACATTTTGGAGAAAGCTGAAAACCTGTAATCATTGACTTTCCAAACAAATATATGGAAGTCAATGGTTACTGTTGTTTATTTATTTATTTATTTATTTATTTATTTATTTATTTATTTATTT
>CAIGQW010012936.1:4578852-4596297 GCA_903798125.1 Danio choprae | reverse complement strand
TTTATTTATTTATTTATTTATTTATTTATTTATTTATTTATTTATTTATTTATTTTAAATATCTTCTTTTGTGTTTAACAGAAGAAATATGTTATTATGAGTAAATGTTGACAAAATGTTCATTTTGGGGAAACTATCGCTTTAATGGACTTTTGCATTTAGGTAGTTACAGGAACTCAGTCATAGGAACTTTTCCCTGATAACTAATTTATCCCTGAGCCACTTTCTTGGTTGCATTTATATTACACTACTAAATGTAATTTAGTCTATGATTATATAGCGCATTTATTGTGTACGGCCATACATCTAAATGTACACATCACCCTCTAGTGAATTTGCCATCTGAAATGAGCAACGAAACATACCTGGAGCAAAGTATTTTAAGTTTTGCTAAAAATATTACATATTTCCAATGGGCTAAAGGTTGGCTGGATTAGACCCTGCTCTGTATTAGTTCTCCCCAAAGGCCTTCCTAAAACCATTAGTTCCCTTGTTGCAAAGTTGCTAAAAAATGTCTATTTCACCTAGTACTGTAGTTCTAGGAACTATTTTAAAAAGTTCCTCCTGTGAAAAAGTCCCTGAAGTCTAAAAGTCTATAATATCAGCATGGTTCACCATGAAATCTCAGTATCATTTATGTCTCTGTAGTGCAAACTGTGCAAGATTAGTTATATGTGAAGGGTGAATACTTAATAAAGGGTGAATAGCAATAATAGAGATGCTAGTCTGAGTAAACAGCACATACTAGGGCCTGATTTTAGTTTGCTTGGCTTAGCATCTCACATTTATGGGTTTGTGCCGCTGTAAAGGTCAGGGGCTGGACTGCTGGCCTTCCTCTCTTCTGGAAAGATAAGACCATACCACAAAGTGCCATGTTGAAGAAACTCTCTTGAGGACACTAACAGAGACTGGCACAGCTCTCTTTAGCTGCGCATATGTGATTGTGTGTGTGCGTGTGTGTGTGTGTGAGGACTAGACATGTCTGTCAGACTGCACTGCTTTCACCACGGGTATCACTGAGATGCTGTTATCTCTGCTCTCTCTGGCAGAAATTGAGAGCTTTAATTTAGCACAAACATAAAGACAGTGACTGTTTACTGTATGTAGCAGTTAAAGCTAACAGAGCAGCTTTCGCTAGTACACTCAAGAGCATTGTTAAGGTGCTGACTTTGGAAAAGCAACTTAATTGCTACTGTTTTTCACAGAAAAATCCTGTCCACATGAAAGATTCATTTAGTCATTTATTGTAAATACTATAGTATTATTGAACCATATATTAAAGTGTATTGTACTGTATATGTTATAGTATTCACAACTCTTTGTTAATGGATGCTATAGCATACTGTAGTATTAACTGCTAAACTGTAATAAATACTGTAGTATACTTTAGTTACTGTAGTATTATTTTTTTACTACAGTAAACTGTGGTGAATTGTAGTATAATACACAATATAGTTGTTAAAACTATACTATTCTGTCATTTATTTACAGTATATGAATATAGTTGTGTTACCAATACAAACTATAGAATTACTGCAACAAATTAACTCAGGTACTTCAAAAACACTATTATTACTGTAGTATACTTTATCGTAGTATACTTTTTTACTACAGTAAACTGTGGTGAATTGCAGTATAATATACCCTATAGTTGTTGAAAACTACAGTATTGGGTCATTTATTTATATTACTATATTTGTTGTGTTACCATAAGAAACTATAATTACCACAACAAATTAACTTAAGTACTTTAATGTAGTATACTATTTTACTACTGTAAACTGTGGTGAATTGTAGTATAATGTAAACTATATAGTAGTTGTTGAAAACGACAGTATTGAGGCATTTGTTTGTATTGATATAGTTGTTGTGTTACCAAAACAAACTGTTAAATTACCATATCAAATTAACTCAAGTATTTCCAAAACACTAGTATACTGTAGTATACTTTTTTACTACAGTAAATCGTGGTGAATTGAAGTATATTGTACCCTATACAGTATTGGGGCATATGTTTGTATAGTTGTTGTGTTACCAAAATTATTACTGTAGTATACTTTACTGTAGAATTTTGTTTTACTACTGTAAACTGTGGTGAATTGTAGTAGCCTATAATATATATCCTATAATTGTTATTGGGTCATTTGTTTATATTTGTGTTATCAAAACAAACTATAAAATGACTACAAAATTACCTCAAGTAGCCTACTTCAAAAACACTATTACTTATAATTTACTGTAGTATACTTTTAACTACAGTAAACTGTGGTGAGTTGTAGTGTAACGTACCCTACAGTTGTTGAAAACTACAGTATTCTTGTGTTACCATAACAAACTATAGAATTACCACAACTCAAGTACTTTACTATAGTATGGTTCAAAAATACTATTACTGTTTTAGATTTATTTATATATTACAGTAGGCTATTTGCTATACATCACTATAGTATTTTTTCATGTGGGTGCTCTATTGGTTTACTAAACTTGTGTTTACAGATCATCAAAGCCACTGTCAGTGTGAAGCATGTTTATATTAGCGTTAGCGTAGCTGAGAGTAAGTAGTATTGAGGGAAGCACACACAGTACACTTGCTCCCTCTGATTACTTTCAGTCTTAATACACAACATCCTTCAAGACAGTGAAGCTTCAGGGCACCTAACAAAATTAGAAGCCTCTCCACGCAAGTAAAGTGCTGTGTCTGTATCTGTTCATGGCCTTTCAAATCAAGCTAATGCTAACTGACTAAGCATTAGCTGAGTGTGCTTGACGTGCAGAATGAAGCTCCAAACTGCGTCTTTGCTATGGTGGAACAAGAAAAATACATTTATCCTTTTTGATCAATACCAAGGCTAGCAAACTTTCAGCATTCTACACAGCAAAGACTTCGTTTTAAAAGATATTTAAGTTTTATTTAAAATTATTTCAACAGATTCAGTACTCTTGAGGTTGAGAATTCTGATTAAAGTGGTCGCAGCATTAATCATTTTTAAACTTCAGATATAAATTTGTGTTCATCTTGTACATCATTTTTTAAAGCTAACTTAGTTAACTTAAAGCTAACGTAGCCTAACTCTGCACTCAATCTGCACAATAATTGGTTAAAAATTGGGATGTCGACTGAGTTGTAACATGAACTTTGAAAATGATGGTATTTATAAGCGATGATTTAGTCTTGTCAAATATTTAACGGATTAAAATCGCTTTACATCAAAATGTGCCTGTTTGCTAAAGATATAGACTATACTTACACAGTCTTCATATTATATTCCAATGAAGATTACATAATATTTACTTGCAATTGATGTCATTAAGACTTCCACATCTGTAAAATCCAGGTGAAAAACATGGTATACATTTGTGTTCACCTAGTACATAATTTTCGAAGCTAACTTAGCTAACTTAAAGCTAACTTAGCCTACATCTACACCGGATTTCTGATGTCAATTGAGTTGTAACATGGACTGTAAAAATAAAGGTACTGTATTTAAAAGCAATGATGCACGTTTAGTCACATGTCAGATATTGAAAGGATTGAAATTGGTTTACATCAGAATGTGCCTGTTGCTGAAGATATAGACTATACTTATACAGCCATTATATTATACTCCAATAAGGATTTCAGAATATTTACTTGCAACTGATGTCATTAAGACTTTCACATCTATGTAAGTCAGGTGAAAAACATGGTATAAATCTGTGTTCGTCTAGTACATCATTTTCAAAGCTAACTTAGCTAACGTAAAGCTAACTTACCCTACATCTATACACTAGATCTGCACAAGTATTGGTTAAAAACATGGTTGTAACATGGACTGTGAAGATAAGGGTGTTTATACAAATATTGAAAGGATTGAAATCAGTTTGCATAAAAATGTGGCTGTTGCTAAAGATATAGGCTATACTTTTACAGCCTTCATATTATATTCCAATAAAGATTACAGACAATTCACTTGCAATTGACATTAATAAGATATTCACATATGTATGTAAGCCAGGTGAAAAACATGGTATATATTTTTGTTCATCTAGTAGCTACATATCATTTTCAAAGCTAACTTAGCTAACGTAAAGCTAATTTAGCCTACATCTACACTCGATCTGCACAATTATTAGTTGAAAATTGTGATGTTGATTGAGTTTGTAACATGGACTGTGAAAATGAGGCTGTTTATAAGTGATGATGCATGTTGTTTAGTCATGTGACAAATATTGAAAGGATTAAAATTGATTTAGGGCCTCATGGTGGCGCAGTGGATAGCACGTTCGCCTCACAGCAAGAAGGTCGCTGGTTCGAGCCTCGGCTGGGTCAGTTGGCGTTTCTGTGTGGAGTTTTCATGTTCTCCCCGTGTTTGCGTGGGTTTCCTCCGGGTGCTCCGGTTTCCCCCACAAGTCCAAAGACATGCGGTACAGGTGAATTGGGTAAGCTAAATTGTCCGTAGTGTATGAGTGTGAATGGGTGTGTATGGATGTTTCCCAGAGATGGGTTGCAGCTGGAAGGGCATCCGCTGCGTAAAACATATGCTGGATAAGTTGGCGGTTCATTCCGCTGTGGCGACCCCAGATTAATAAAGGGACTAAGCAAAATGAAAATGAATGAATTAATGAATAAAAGTGGTTTACATCAGAATGTGCCTGTTGCTAAACATATAGGCTATACTTAAACAGTCTTCATATTATATTCCAATAAGGATTACAGAATATTTACTTGCAACTGACGTCATTAAGACTTCCACATCTATGTAAGTCAGGTGAAAAACATGGTATAAATCTGTGTTTGTCTAGTACATCATTTTCAAAGCTAACTTAGCTAACGTAAAGCGGTCACACTGTATTTTGATGGTCTGTTTGTTGAATATAAGTTAGATTTCATCTACATGCCAACTAATTCTCATTAGATTATAAGTAGACTGTTAGGTTGGAGTTAGGGTTAGTGTAAATTGACATGTACTTGCAAAGTTTCTTATAATCAGTCAAATGTCTGTTTAAGGAGCAGTATCAACAAATATTAAGCAGAGAGTCTGCTAATACTCAAATGGACCATTAAAATAAAGTGTTACCTGTAAAGCTAACTTAGCCTACATCTACACGTGATCTGCACAGTTATTTGTTAAAAATTGTGATGTCGATTGAGATGTAACATGGACTGTGAAAATGAAGGTGTTTATAAGCGATGATGCATGTTGTTTATAAAGATATAAGCTATACTTATAGAGTCTTCATATTATATTCCAATGAAGATGCAACTGACATTATTAAGACTTTCACATCTATGTAAGCCACATATTGATATAAAGTTTTCTAGAAATTTCTGAGGTATAGCTTTGACAGCATGAATATTGTAAATCTTGCTTTATAATCAGAATATAGTCAGTTAAATCACCAAACTAGCATTAATTTAGTTATTCAAATGTACATGCATTGTAAGTAGAAAGCTAAAGTCAATAAATAACCAATTGTCCTAATGAATCTGACTTTTTCCACACTTTTTTTCGTTTAGCTTGTTACATTTAGAGTAACTGTGGTTATATTCATATCTCATCAAGAAGTGCATTATCAAAGTGGTCTTCTAAGAGCAAGCACACGAATATGCATTACACTTCTTGAAAGCAGTTGTCGGTCTGTTGATAGTATGCTTAATTATGCCTAAACTGAGCTAAAACTTTGGTATCGACTTTATAACAGTATGCCATTATAGTCAATGAAGTTTTCATGCACTAAAGGTGTAAACACTGATCGATTATAATGGAACCTGACATCTAATGGTGTAGTTTGTGCTATAGATATGGTCGAACTGGGCTGCAATGACAATGATGTAATAGTGAAGAGAAATGCTAGTGAGAGAATATAGAAAATGGTTATTTAAGAAAACGCTGCCGACTTGGATTAGATGTCAGTTCACGCTTGTCTTTTTGCCAAGAGATTTGAATTCTGTACCGATTATATAAGTGAAGAGTATGGCTTTATTTAATTCATCTGGAAAAGTAGTACACCCACAAAAATATAATATGTTTCCAACCTGTTTGACTTTCTTGATCTAAAACGTAAAACACTAAATTAGATATTTTGCAGAATGTTCTCGCTGTTCTTTTTCTTACGGTAAAGCATAAAGTTACTAAAGATGGTAGTTTAAAAAGGACAAAGATAAATGTGAAAGTAATATAAAAAGTGATTTATATAACCTATATCATTTGGCAATTTACTGCTGAAATGATATTTATTTCATTATTTTGAGAATATTCTGTCCGTATAGCAAGCTCTGAAATATGACATCAAGCTATGAATAAACTCAAAATCAAACTTATTAAATCAGCAAATAAATAAATCAATCAAAAATAGGCATACAGTAATATAGAATAACCAAAATATTCATTCATTCATTCATTTGCCTTCGGCTTAGTCCCTTATTTATCAGAGGTCACCACAGAACCGCCAACTATTCCAGCATATGTTTTACACAGTGCAAGCCCTTCCAGCTGCAATCCAGAACTGGGAAACAATTATACACTCTCACATTCACACACACATTCATATACTACGGCCAATTTGGTTTATTCAATTCACCTATAGTACATGTGTTTGGATTGTGGGGGAAACCAGAGCACCTGGAGGAAACCCATGCCAACACTGGGAGAACATGCAAACTCCACACAGAAACGCTAATTAGCCCAACTGGGACTTGAACCAGCCCTAACCAAAATATAAGACCATTTTTTTTTTCTAAATTTAAAAATGAAGAGTTCAGACTCAAAATCCTCTAAAAGCCATCTGAAATGTTTTTCTAAATGGAGCATTTTATTATGAACTAAGTTTATGTTCATAATATATGTTCATAAATTTATGTTCAGTTACTTTGCTTTAAAGGCAATGCAAAGAACCTGTTCTTTGCCATAAAAGTGGATTTACTGAACATCATTATAGAAAGAAAATTTCAGATGGGATTTAGAGGGTTTTTTGCATCTGAACTCTTCCTTTTTAAATTTAGAAAAATTAATTTGGGGCGACACGGTGGCTCAGTGGTTAGCACTGTCACCTCACAGCAAGAAGGTCACTGGCTCAAGTCCCGGCTGGGTGTGTTGGCATTTCTGTGTGGAGTTTGCATGTTCTCCCCCTGTTGGCGTGGCTTTCCTCCGGGTGCTCCAGTTTCTTCCACAGTCCAAAGACATGTGCTATAGGTGAACTGAATAAACTAAATTGTCCATAGTGTATGTGTGTGAATGAGAGTGTATGGGTGTTTCCCAGTACTGGGTTGCAGCTGGAAGGGCATTCACTGTGTAAAACATATGATGGATAAGTTGGCGGTTCCATCCGCTGTGGCGACCCCTGATGAATATAGAGACTAAGCCAAAGGAAATGAATGAAAAAATAAATTTTCTTATATATTGGTTATTGGATTTCAAATTTAAAGACTTTATTTACTGTATCCCTATTTTTGATTGATTTATTTATTTGCTGATTTAAGAAGTTTGATAAGATACAATATAATATAATTGTCCACACAGGAAACTTGTGTCTTGTCCATTAAAAGTTTTCTTCGCTGCGTTGTGTTTCTGTGCCAGCTGAGACCGGTGTTCCCCGTGGTGAGCGGGCTGGACCATCATGTCTCTGGCATTGGTTAGTTGTAATAGTCCGGGGCCCTACTGGAGGTGCCCCGTCTGTCCCAAAAACAGCACTCCTCCTGAGCGTCTCCGTCACACGCCTGTGGGAGGGTCCCATTCCTCGCCAAACACACTGAACTGCTTCTGGGAGCATCTTTTTGGATTGAGTTTGATATTTCAGTTTATTCCAATATGTAAGTGTGTATAAGATTTACTTTTAGGGTTACCACAAGTCATGATATTTATGTAATATCATGGAATTTTAAAGGGGAACTATTATGCACCTAATGTCTCTTATGTCCATAGAGTGTGAAGTTTCAGCTCAAAATACACCACAAATAATGTTTTATAACTCTTTTAAACTGCCCCTTTTAGGCTTTGATCCTAATTGTGCCATTTTGGTGACTGTCACTTTAAATTCAAATGAGATGCTCTTTTCAAAAGAGGGCGGGGCTATAAATGCCTATGTGTCAGCATAGTGGCAGATTCAAAAACAAACTGACGTCTTATGCTAATGAGGGAGAGATCGTCAGAAATTGGTTGGGCTTCCCCTCTCTTATGACAAGTACAGTGAGAATGTCAATCACCAATTTTACCACTAGAAGTTGGTTATATTCACAGACTGTTGCCACACAACTGCATTTAAACCCCTTATAGTAATTTTTGCATAATAAGTCCCCTTTAAATGGTATTTTGATATATTTTTGTCCTAATCATGAAATTTCACGGATTTATGTTTGTTGATTTTAATTTTACTTTCCGT
This sequence comes from Danio choprae, assembly GCA_903798125.1. NCBI lineage: Eukaryota > Metazoa > Chordata > Actinopteri > Cypriniformes > Danionidae > Danio > Danio choprae. Next base: position 4,587,939 of record CAIGQW010012936.1, on the reverse strand, counting down.
TTTTTTAAACTACTTAGACTACTTTTTGTCTCCATTTTATTCTTTTCATGCTCATAAACTGGCAATCTCTTAGGTCAAATCCAGTCCCCAGACTGTACCTGTTACAGTAACTAAAGTAAGCATGTCAGGATAATAGAAATTTTAAGACATTTAGCTTCAGAATGAGCACTTCAAATACTGGGTGTTAAAAAGTAGACAAATTATAAGTAAAGTTTGTAAGACTACTATAGAGCTTTCAAACATGGGACAGGGATTCCTTCAAAGCCACATAAACTGTACATAACTCATATTTTTATTATATAATATTAATTGTTGTTCTCATAGTGCCTATTAAAGTCCTACAAAACGTATGATTGCTAAACATTGATGCTAAAAACATTTAAAAATTATGTAAAGCACAACAGCGAGGAGGTGACACGATGGTTAGCACTGTCGCCTCACAGCAAGAAGGTTGCTGGTTCGAGGTCGGCTGGGCCAGTTGGCATTTCTGTGTGGAGTTTGTATGTTCTCCCCGTGTTTGTGTGGGTTTCCTCCTTGTGCTTCCCACACAGTCCAAAGACATGTAGTACAGGTCAATTTAATAAATTAAATTGGCCGTAGTGTATGTGTGCGCATGTAAGTGTGTATGGGTGTTTCCCAATACTGAGTTGCAGCTGGAAGGGCATCCGCTGTGTAATACTTATGCCGGATAAGTTGGCGGTTCATTCCACTGTGGGGACCCCTGATGAATAAAGAGACTAAGCCAAAGGAAAATGAATGACTGAAACAACAGCGAGGACAACACATGCACTTAATACAAAAATATTAAACATGTACACATAGACATCTCCTATATACTATATAACTGCGCGCGTCCTCTCAGTAGTAAACAAACAGCTCACATTTGATTTCGCGGCCGCGAATACATCATTACATTAAGACAAAAATGGCATTTTTTGGGTGAATTATACCTTATAAATACAGTATGTGACACTTTTAACACCATTTGGAGGTGTCCACTTTGCTGAGCAACATATATAAAACAACGTAAATGCTTGTGCGACCGCCTTTATGCTTCTCCCGAACTTGAAATCATAGAGATGTTGGATTAAGATTGTGTGGGGGGTCGAATCGAGATCGCGATCTTTATTCGATTAATCTCGCAGCCCTAGTACATACTTTTGAAAGCGATATTAACCCAATGGCATTCCATTATCTGTGTCTTTGGGTATATGCATCTCCCATGGAATCACAACAGTTTGCAGTCATCAAAAATACCCACAGTTAAATCAAATAATTGGTTAATTTTTGTCATTGTTGTACTGCTATGATACATTTTTTAAGCTTGACAGCTGTCATTCATCCGAAGAGTAGCATGAACATTCTGCCAAGCATCTCTATTTGCATTTTATAGGAGAAAGAAAATGAAGCATATTATTCAGCGGCTACTTTAGCCTCACGCTAACACGAGTAAAGTACTCTCTAAATCCCCAGTTAACTTCCTCCAGGATGTATTTTAGTCACAGTTACGGTTGTATGTGGGTGTGAGCAGCTCCTTATCGCAGAGCAGTATTAATGTGGGCGATTACATGCAATGTCTAACAAATTGTTATGTACAAGATCGTTGTCTGCGTAATAAAATGTATAGACATGCACTTAAAAGTACATTGTGCTTCATTTCGGAAATTATATCATCACTATATGTAGATTAGTCTCGCAGTCTGGAGAGCATGATGGGAGTCTGGAAGGTGAAGTGTTAATGCTGCTTCTTTAATGTCCCATTTCCCAGATCTGAGATAATGAAAGAGTCTGGATGGGGCCTGTAAATGTTGGCTGCCGGAGCATCTCTGACTCGACAGCTATTTCCTCTCCTGGCAGATCGAGGAGCTCACTCGACCCATTTGAGACACACACACACACGGACGCACGCACGCACACACAAGATTACACAGTTTTTACACAGAGTGAAGGAGGGGTGTTAAAGAGTAGAGACCCAGATATTGGTATAGATAATGTTTTGGTGCTGTTTTTTAATTTATTCAAATTGTTTAACACATTGTTGGATTTTTTATATATATTTTTGAGAGCGAAACCACTTGAACGTTTCTCTGGATTTACAATATATCGTTATGTGTTTAAATAAAGAGTATTTTTTGTTGTTTTAGTTGTTTACGAAACTCTTAACAAATACAAAAAATGTGTGCATTTTATTGTGGATATTGCATAAAATATCAAAAAGATGCCATGTTCAGACGTTTATATACATTTGACAACAATACTATTATATATATATATATATATATATATATATATATATATATATATATATATATATATATACATAGTTTTAGTTTGATATACAGCAGAAGATTGTTGAGCTATACAAAATATAAAGTAACTGAAGGGAAAACTGCTTTGACAAATCTCGTTTTTCACTATCAGGGCAATAATTAAAAATTCCCTGCTGGAGAATTGCAGAAATTACTATTAGTATAATTAGTATTGGGGTCAGAAAGCCTCAAAAAGGGCTATAAAAAATAAATAATAATATCTCTCTCTTTCTCTCTCTCTCTCTCTCTCTCTCTCTCTCTCTCTCTCTCTCTCTCTCTCTCTCTCTCTCTCTTTGTGGACTTTTCATAAAATGTTTGCTGGCTAAATCCCTTTTTTAAATCACAGATTAACTCAGGCAAAATTAGCAATAAACTGTACATGTTTAGAAAAAATATCATAGGTAACACACACGATCACGATGATGTATTGTTATTTAAGCTATTAGGCCTAGGATCACAGTGGAATTTAATTACTATAAGGGAATGCAGAATCTGGAAACTTCTGGAAACTACAGTGGTGTTATGAGCTTTTTTTTCCATACTGTGAAGCGAGGATAATTATTTTTAACCCTTTGTTGTACTCGCAATTGTTTTGTTAATGTTTTGTGGATGTGTTTCTTAATGCTCATACTGATTTAATAAAGTAAAAAAGACACACACACATACTTGTAAATATGGTTTACGAGGACTATGTATATAAAGGCTATGTATTTTATACTGTAAAAACCCTTATTATATGGCCTTACTCTACACATACCCCTAAACCCACCCCTGTGGGAAATTGTGAATGTCAAAATAAAATTTGAAGCATTTTATGAATTACGAGGACACAATGCATGCCCTCGTAATCCACCTGAATAGAGTACAACTAGGTCATACTCAAGTCATTATACTGTAAAAAAAACCCTGCATATAATATTGTCTTACCCTACTCCTACCAACCCTGTGGCAAATTTTGAATGTCAACAGACTTTAAGTATAATTTTGACACATTTTTTGGAATTACGAAGACACAACGCATGTCCTTATAAACTACCACAACTAGGTCGTACCCATGTCATTATACAGTTTTGTGTTCTCGTAAACCACATTAACAAGTACACACACATGTTTTGTGGATGTTTCCTAATGCTCATACTTATTTAATAAAGTTAAAATAAAAACACACACACACATACTTGTATATATGGTTTATGAGGACTTTTCATAGGTGTAATGCATTTTATACTGTAAAATAGAGTAGAACTAAGTCAAACCCATGTCATTATACAATTTTGTGTCCTCATAAACCACATTAACAAGTACACACACGTCTAGACTTTAAATTTTATTCCTATTACATACATGAAAAAAATAAAGCGAGAGAGTCTTGTGAGAAATGTGGGTCAAATCCATTTTCACCTACGCTCCTTCGCAACTTCTGATCATGTCTCTGTATTTCGGTTATGAACATCTGCCTCTCTCCTCCCCGAAGTTGCCACATGTCGTGTTACCATGACAGCCGAGGTGTCACTGGCATAATTTACATATTTGTATGAGTCTAGAGGCTGATCCACAGGCTGGGCTGCTCGTCTGAACATGTGGAGCGTTGGTTCATAAAGGCTTCAGTACAGCTCAGTGAAAGTTGGACATCTGTTCTAGACACAATAAGCAACACGATTTTACCAGGATTATTCATTCATTCATTTTCTTTTCGGCTTAGCCCCTTTATTAATCAGGGGTCGCCACAGTGGACTGAACCACCAACTTATCCAGCATATGTTTTACGCAGCGGATGCGCTTCCAGCTGCAACCCATCACTGGGAAATACCCATACACACTCATTCACACACATACACTACGGACAATTTAGCTTACCCAATTCACCTGTACAACATGTCTTTGGACTTGTGGGGGAAACCAGAGCACCCGGAGGAAAGTCATTTATATCATGCCACTTTGTTGTTATTGTTACAGTTATGGTATGAAATATCCTGTCCTTTTATCATTTTAATGGTTAGTAAAAGTGATACCAAAAAAAACATAACTAACAATTAGTTGTGTAAAGATATATGAGCAATATCACACGAGTAGCAGTTTGATATGGCTGTATATTGGCACTTGTGGGAGGCGTGCGTTGGCTCGAGGCCGCAGTGTTCCACCAGTGACGATATACAGCCATATCGCACTGCTAAGAGTGTGATATTGCATTTATACAACAGTTCACAATAATCAAACCCGAAAAAGCCAAAGCAAAGCAAACACTACCAGAGTACTATGGTATAAATACAGCACTATAAAAGACAAAAGAGAGAGATCGACTTAGAATGTCATTTACCTGTTCTGTAATGATTTGTTCAGTTGTAGTTTGAAACTTTCGCTAATAAAATGATGTTTTTCTCCCCTAAGGACTTATTATGTGATCTCTGTTGCCATCTTGTGGCAGAACGTCAACCGTCTTTGCTCTGCTCAGTATGGCAGGCTGACTGCCAATGTGCTGAATCTCCAAAATTATCAATATTTAAAATAGGCACTATCCTTATAAATAAACTGCATAGTTGCAATCTAAACAACTACATTATCACTAAAAGCCTCAAAAGTACATTATCTTGTCCAACAGCTGCAATATTTCTCAAACTGTAGTCCTCTGACTGCCACTTGTGTGAGTGGAGTAATACACAATGGTGAAGAGGCTATACGAGTGCTGATATTACTTTAATATCTCACGGCTATGAGCCAATCAGATTCGAGAACCAGACAGAACTATTGTATGAATTATAATATCACAGTTTTAAGGTGTAAAAATACGCAACCTAAAGTATTTATAAGGTAAAATAAATTATAATAATGCATTTTATTTATAATGTGCTTTTCTAAAAACCCAAAGTGCTACAACAACATAGAAAATCAAACATGCAATAAAGTACAAGGATTCAACATAGAAACATGATCAAATATAAACACATTAGAATGATCAGGAATCTAAAAATGTTTTTAACATCTTCTTAAAACTAGCTAGTGGGGAAATCTCTAAACTCATTACCCACGTGTTGTTTCAGAGCTTCGAAATCCCGATAGAGATATTTTTGTAAAAATTTATATTTTTGTCCGTCCATTTACTGTAAAGTCCATTTCCCTAAAGCTTAAAAGATCCATAAAAGGTCAGAAAGCCATCGTACAAATAATCAGTTGAGCTGTCTAATCCAAATCCAAAAGAGATGATGGCTTTATATTGACAGATTTACATGCACATACTGTACTGTAGTAAACATATACAGTACGTTCAAATGTGTGTGTGTCTCAAGAGAGCAACATGAGCGTGCATAAATGGAAACAGAATTTCAATTTTGGTGGTACGGTGGCCCAGTTGTTATCACTAAGGTCGCTGGTTCGAGTCCAGGCTGGGCCAGTTAGCGTTTCTGTGTGGAGTTTGCATGTTCTCATGTTTGCTTGGGTTTCCTCCGAGTGCTCCGGTTTCCCCCACAGTCCAAAGACGTGTGCTATAGGTGAATTGGGTAAACAAAATTGTCCATAGTCTATGAGTGTGTTTGTGAATGAATGTGTATGGGTGTTCCCCCATACTGGGTTGCAGCTGGAAGGGCATCTGCTGTGTAAAACATATGCTGCAATAGTTGGCAGTTCATTCCGCTGTGGAGACCTCTGAAATAGAGACTAAGCCGAAGGAAAATAAATGAATAAATTTCAGTTTGGATTATCTAAACCTTCAAAGTTTAATAATTCTAATGTTAATAGACTTTGCAATTAGAACTGCAATAGATTGCATTGAGCATAAGTTCTGTTTTCATAGTTTAGTAGTAGGATTATTTTATTTTAGATGGTTCATTCTTATCGCGTAAGTGTGTTAATTGGAGAGAAGCATTGAATGTAATGTTTATATAATGTTATTCCAAATGTCAGAATTTACAAGTAAAAAAAATTAATAAAGAAGTAAATAACAGGGTGAGAGTGTGGTAAAATCTGAAAACGTGGTAAAAATCAGGCTTTTCTTTTACTGGATTGCTTTTTAATATTGTCGGTTGGGTTTAGGGAAGTGGGTGGGCGAGTCAATCGGTGCTTTTAAAAATACTATTGGTTGGGTTTAGGGAAGGAGGTGGGTGGGTCAGTCGATCGGTCAGTCAGTCATTCAGTCAGTCAAACAGTCAGTCGACAGCGGCCTCTGGTGGATTTATGCGAGAACAGCAGGCGCGAATGGCACTCGCAAGATAAATTTGAGATCTCAAAAAGCGTACACAGTGGTGGATTCGAGAAAACAAAAAACTGCAAAAACAAAAACGTAGCTCCTGGGACGTATTTGGCGCTTTCCAGAAATGTATATAGAGGTATTTCAGAATGAGCCTGGGTTGAAAATTTTAATTCTTGGCTGAACCATAATGAAACACTTGCCGAATACCAAAAACATTTATTTTGTTTTCCCCCGTATATTTAGCAAATTTTTTACCATGGCATGAATTCAAAAACATTCAAAATGTTTTTCACAATTCCGTCTTGGTTATTTAAAGTGAATGTATCTATCTCATACTTGGTACAAACATCCATTTTTGCTTGCTAGAAATTTGACATTTTGATCAGCAGTACATGAAGCAGCCTTGAGTCCGAGTACATGATCGGCAGTGATTATAAAAGGTGCGATGTGTGTTGTGTGCGTGTATCATTGCCTGTGGTGAGGTTCAGCATTTGTGTGTGTGTATATGTGCGTGTGTGTGTGTGTGTGTGTGTGTGTGTGTGTGTGTGTGTGTGTGTGTGTGTGTGCTGTTCTATTTGTAGCTGCTGTGTGCTCATGTCAGTTGCCTAGGAGATGGTTGGCAGAGTCCCAGCAGGGAAGTGGCGCTGACCTCGCCCATGGAGCAGAGATACTGAGATCCTGGGCATATCCGTCTTGTGTGCCTATCCTTCCGTTAACATCCGTCCCCCTCCTGGGATTCCCATTCTGTGACACACACACCCAGACACCTGCTCGCCTCTGAGACTCGCAAGTGCAGTGTCCCCTGAGCTTGCTTTTTACAGGCTAATGCCTACTTAGCTTCATGTTAAGTTGTTTATCTGCTTACGGCATGTCCTGCAATCATTATAACTCCTTGCTTTGACTTCATATGTGAGCGGGCTGAACACACACCCCTTTTGTTGGGTACTACATCGGTTGTACCAGATGTGTTGTTATAATGCTTCATAGGAAACTTAGCAGTCATGTAAGGGAGTGTGATGATGAGAGATGGTAAGTCACTTTGAATGGGCTAACTTGTGTCTGTGATTGTGTGTTAGCTCATATTCCAGTCAGAAAATTCCAGATGAGGTAAAAACAGATTAATAATAGATGTTTGATGTGAATTTAATAATTAGTGCTGATTTGGGGTGTTACCTTAATGCTGTGTATGCTGATAGTGTGTTGGTATTTTAAAATGTAGTTTATTGATGGAAAATACAATGTACACTTATTTTTATCACCGTTAGAGTACCAATGGCAGTTGATGAAACATAAAAAAGCTCAATTTCACATGGATAGCTCTGAAGTTTCATGTGGTTGGATATTAGTGTGAACAAACATCTCTGAGCAGCTATATTGGATGCTAAAGTTAGGGTTGTTGGGGTTTCTCAAAGATTCAGAGTCGGAATTCAGTCAAAAGCCAGTGTTAGTATTTGAAACTTGTGAAATGTGAAAGTGGATCTCATCCAATGCCATGAGTTTGAAAGTTTCACTTGATTTTTGGGTGACATTTGAAAGCAGATATTGGAATTTTTTCTAAGTCAACACCAGGGGCGTCGCTAGACCCCATTTACTGGGGCACTTGCCATTGCCCCAGTAAATTCTTTGAGTTACAATTTACTTCATATGTAAGTGTATTAATTAGGAGTGGTAATCCCAGAATAAAGATGTTATTCTCTATGTGCAACCGAATCAACGCTTGTGAAAGCAATGCAGTTTAATCGAAAACAAACTGACGTCAGCTGATTTGAATTTTATCACTAGCTTGAATGGGCGTTATCAGTGGTTATCAGCTGATAGATATGGACCAGTAGAGACCTTCTGTGCCTACTAGTAGGCTTAGAAGGCTTTTATCATCTATCCACATGGTTAATCAGCTATAGATCACACATGGCTGTGGCAGGAGTAACGAGAATTATTTATATTATTTATGAAATTTCCCATTAATTGTATTTTATTAACATTTACCCCAACCCTAAACCCAACCGTCACAGTAATGTAAAAACAGATTTGGATCTGGAGTCTTCTCTATTAGTATAGCTGATTAACCATGTGGATTGATGATAACAACCTTCTGAGCCTACTACTGTAGTAGTCGCAGAAGGCCTTCCTACTGGCCCATATCTATCAGCTGATAACCACTGATAACGGCCATTCAATCGAGTGATAACATTCGAATCGGCTGCTTTTATTTGCGTTTTGGCCTTTCACAGAGACATATCTACTGTTAGATAAGATACTCTGTAATACTGTATTACATCACAAATTGCTAAATACTACTTGGAAATTGTAATTGGGTTGCATTACTAATTGCTGCATGTAAAAAAGCAATCAGATTACTAGTTACTTTACTTTTAAGTTACTTTGAAAATATATATCAAAGATAAAAAGTATTTTAGTAATTTAACATTGACTGAAAATGGTTTGAATTTAGTCCAAGAGTTGATTTGAAATGAGTTGATTTAGTCCAAGTTAATAAATGATAGCTGTTAAGTGATTATAAAGGCTCTTCAATCAATCAATCAATCAATCAATCAATCAATCAATCAATCAATCAATCAATCAATCAATCAATCA
>CAIGQW010012936.1:4559118-4578842 GCA_903798125.1 Danio choprae | reverse complement strand
TCAATCAATCAATCAATCAATCAATCAATCAATCAATCAATCAATCAGATCCATGCCATCTAGATCTCCTGAGTAAAATATTCAATGCATCATTAAAAGCTACTTTGAGCCTCTGTAAGCTAGATGTATAGTTCTATATTTAAACCAAAAGTTAATATATATAAATAAAAATGCATTGACGGCTATAGCCATGACCATAAATCCAAGATACTACAGTATATTTGGGACTCATCATAGCACTTATATACTGTATTTTTGCTCTTGTTTCATCCTTGTGATGATTTTGATTGCTCATATTGTCTGATATATCAGCTACAGATATCACACACGTCACAGATGTCTTCAGTCACTCCAAAGAAACAGCTAAAGATACTTTTTTCGACCGTCTTTCTGTTCTATACTTTATATGTTGTGTACTGTGACTTGTTAGCATTTACGTGCTGTTGTATTTTTTGTTGCTTTGATTGCTTCTATTAAATGACTAAATGCTCATCCTGCTGATTTTTCTTAGTGCTTCAGACATGCATCAGATTATGTCGCTGCTGTCACTTTCAATGATTAAACTTAAACTTTTACCTGTCAGACAATAAAGGCCATCATATCTTAAGTCATAAAGACTATAGGAATGGGCCATCCAGACAAATAATAACTCTCTGCTCCTTGGCATCGAGACAGCAAGTTTTGCACAGGCAAGCAGCATTTGCATTTCCTTCAGGACATGTACAAATCTAGTTATTTTTGCAGTGTATACTTGGTGCAGCTAGAAGTGTGTGAAATTTGCTTACAGCAGCTTTAGGTATTCTTCAGATAACTGCAGATGTTGATCCATCAATACGCTATTTGTTAAAGGTTATGAAAGAGCAAAAGAAAAATATTTTGCTCAATTTCCAAGAGTACATTTCAGAAGCAGCGAAGGCTGATGCAGCACAGGCTTTATTACTTCAGTGTACATTACACTCTCAGAAATAAAGGTTTACTGGTGTGGTACCCTTTCTAAAGATACACATTTGCACCTAAATGGTTCATAGTGATACCTTAATGGTACATACAGTAATAGTCCCTACAAATTTCAAAAGGTATAGCCTGCTACTGTTCTGTATGAGTACTAATAAACATAAATAATAGGCTTATAAACAATTAAACAGTAGAGTTTTATCATTTTATAATCTATTCAGTTGATCTCTGGGTCTGGAAGGAGCACTTTTAGCTTAGCTTAGCTTAGCATAAATCATTGAATTGAATTAGACTATTAGCATCTCGCTTAAAACAAATGTAAAAAAATGAGTTCTGTTGATTTTCTTATTTAAATACTCTTCTGTAGACTATTCAGGGGCTGTGTAATGTCATTTCACCTGATTCGTAAAATTCCTACGAATATTGTTATGACGGAATGAAAGTACACAGTAGTTCCTATAGACTCAACTTTTAATTTTTGGTTTGTCTTAGTACGTGATGTAACTGCAGAAGGGTCAAACTTTAATAGGAAAATCCTCAAAACTCTTTTTTTGATTTTTTTTTTAGCAAGATGCTAATGGTCTAATCTGATTCAATGATTTATGCTAAGCTAATTTAAAAGTGCTCTTGCCAGACACAGATATCAGCTAAATGGATTTAAATGTGGTAAAACGTAACTATTAAACTCTTGGTGGCTTGTAAAAAAGAGCCTATTTCCAAAAAAAAAAGCGGAGTGTTTCTTTAAGGCACTGCCGTCAAACTCAGTTCCTGGAGGGCCGCAGCTCTGCAGTTTAGTTCCAACCCTAATTAAACTTACCTGATCAAAGTGAGTCCTTTAGACTTGTTTGAAACCTATAGTACAGGTAAGTGTGTTGAATCAAGGTTGAAACTAAACTGTGCAGGGCATCGACCCTCCAGGAACTGAGTTTGAAACCCCTGCTTTAAGGTATCAATACGGACTCTTTAGGTACTTTACATATAAATGTGAATCTTTTGAAAGAGAACCGCATTATTAACAGCTTGACAGCTATTTTTTTGAGAGTATTTTAAGTTGAACGCATGTATGATGTGATGTTGACTCTATCTACTGTCCCAAAGCTATATGCCATTTAGAAATGAACCTCTTTACCTTCGGTATGGCAGATTTTGCTGAAGCTTTAACCCTCTGTGTGTTCAGTCATCCAGTATAGTAATATTGGGAATGAGCGGTTGAAGTAGTAAGCACTAATTTCTGTTATAGTGGCACAAAGGCCCTTCGACTGAGCAGAAATCATAAGAGCGGCTTTTGAAATGCTGATGGGTTTAGCGAGGTGTGACGTGAGGTCATGTTACTGTACCTGTGCTGAGTCTCCACAATGGACATGATCACACAAGCACTTCTGTATATTTCAGTGTGTGAGTCTAAGCTTTTCATTTTTTTATGTTTAACGTTTCTCTTTTTTGACTCCAAGGCCAACGGCTCATTTATATAGGGTGATATGAGTGTCTACTGTTGTAAAACTGTAGATAAAATGTCAGTTTGATGATCCACATGTGCATTTGTTACATTTATTTTTAGCATTGACATTAGTGTTCCTAGAGAGGTTTTAGTCTTATGCTTTGAACACAGGCTCATGTTGTAATCCACATTTAATGTTAACATACAATGAGATATCTATATAATAATATTTAAAGATTTATCTCATAGGGCGCAGTGGGTAGCACGTTCGCCTCACAGCAAGAAGGTCGCTGGTTCGAGCCTCGGCTGGGTCAGTTGGTGTTTCTGTGTGGATTAATAAAGGGACTAAGCCGAAATGAAAATGAATGAATGAATGATTTATCTCATATTGTTTTTGAGATATTAAACATCTGAGACAGCATTGCATTTATTAATAAATGTAATAAAACTTATAATAAACTCAAAAAGTCTATCTTAAAAGGCTAAGTATCAACATAATAACTTAAATGTTTCATTTAAAATGAGTATCAGTCACTTTGCATGTTTCGCAATACATGCTACAACTATTTTATTGCAAAATATGATCCTGACAGATAATATTTTGGCACTACTCTCTGTAGTAAATGGGAAAAGGTGTTGACGAGCAGAGATGTGAAGTAACGATGGGGTGTTTGATATGTTATGTGAACAGACATGGCAACACTAGAGAGTGAGGGTGATGACTAACTGCTAATGCTAACACACACATGCGCCTCTTGTTCATGTGACTCCCTAAAGAGATTCAAATGACACTGAATACTAGCATATACTAGTAAAACCACCATCTACCACTACCATCTGATACCTTCATTATTTGTGTCCCTCAGGCTTAAGCAAGCGGACGCATTTAATGAGTTTAGCTGGTTCCGAGGTCCAGTGCATCTAAATCAGCAGATTAGCTGAGCATTTCATTCATTTTGCTTTTTCGCTAATCTGGCTGTATTGGGTGTTAGCTCAGCACCAGCGCTGGCTCACATCTAATTCCCTTTTAGCCAGCTATATAAATCTGTGCTTGATAAATGCACTTTGTTACATGGCCTTTGTTAGCGGATGCATATATTTCAACTAGTTTTTCTGGAAAGATGCCACGCTGGAGCCTGAAAGCACAGCAGATTTGGTGTGTCCACTGTAGTGCTACAGTTTAATGGCTAATAGATACTGTACACATATGCATGCAGAAAATGCTGCGGTGTGGAGGACAGTGATTATGTTATGATTTATGGTACAGTATCTTAAGATGTACTGTATTTTAGAGTTTCTATGCAAGCAACAAACTGTAGCAACAGACTAAAAAGGACTCAGTTGAAATGAAACGTAGGCTATACATACTTGTATTTTTATTATATGTTAATATTTGTACTAGGGCTGCACAATATATCATTTCATAATCGATATTGCAATGTGATCATTCGCAATAGTCACATAGCAGGATTTTCAATGTTGAGTCTGTATTATAATTTATCATTTGCAAGTGTTTTTGAGGCCTGTGACTGTGTGAGGATTTGAAAAAAGCATTCAGGCATAAGCAATTATACCGTTTGTAACTTTAATAACAGATAACAAATAAACTGAACTTCAACTCCGAAATCTGGACTTTACTAGAACATGTTAAGCTGCTTTGACACAATCTACATTTTAAAAAGCGCTATATAAATAAACTTGAGTTGAATTGAATTAATTTTAATAAATTATTTATACAATGAAGACTAGGCAATACTACTTTACATCTGATTATTCTATCACTGTATACGTGAATACTGTGAGACTCCTCGGAAAACAGTAAAATATTGTTTATTTCATTTTTTCTTTATTGAATTTATCTATACCTGTAGATTGTTTATTATCTTTTATGCAGACGCACTCCCCTACAGAATCACCCCAAACAATCTAACATGATAAATTCTTTCTAAATAGAAATACTCCAGTCGTCTGATGAAATTGTATTCACATCGCAGCAAAATATTGCAACATTTGATTTTTCCAATATTGTTCAGCCCTAATTTGTACTATATGTTATTATTATATGTTAATACTTTGTTAATACTTTAAAACACTGTATGTTGCATCCCAGGCCACTAGGTGGTGATGTAACCTTGTCTAGAAACACTATGCGCCTGCACACGTACACTCCTGTAGTCCAATATTTTTGCATTCATGTATTCAAGCATACAGACTGAACAGAAAGCAGGTGTCCTCAGTGTGCTACTACCGCATCTGAACATACTACGGAGCTCCTGACGTGTAATCAATCTAATCAAACAGTGAATTTAGCAACCGTAGTCAGTGCCTCAGCATTCTCAAAGAAGGCAACACAAAGACACTGAAACTAACACTGGATTCCTGCGGTGCTTTTATCTTTATACTTCAATTAGCCGGCACGACTTTCAGAACTTTCTTTTTTTATCATTATTTCCCATGATATGATACGACAGTCAATATCATTAAATAATCTTAATGATATATTGAGGGCCTAACATCAATCGGTGGTCTTCTCGACGGTGTCGTCTGTATGTTTAAATTGCACGAGCCCTTTAATTTGCAGTGAATTCTGACTGGCAGTCAGTGTTTTATCATTCATCAACTGGGAAATATCATTCTGAAAGTGATCCTGACAATATTGTTCCTCTATCTTTATTGATGTAGTTATGGTGTGAACTATGCTATCCTTTAACACTGTGAACGATTTTTAGAACTCATCATCATTATCTTTATAGTTATTAAGCTTGGTGTTAACGGGCCTTAAAGGTGCTGTATGTAAATTTCTGACTCTTCTAAAGCATAAAAATACCATAATATGTTTTCAGATATTTAAGAAACATGCTAAATCAACATTCTTGTTTATCTGTAAAACAATGCTGAAGTCAGATATTCTGCAGATGTTAAATGTCTGTTACATGCTGAAACACTGTCTTTACTTTGGTTCTTTTAACCCGCCCAATGCTAGTTTAGCCAATTATATTTCAGCACCCCAGGTTGCCTTGTTGGTAAACCACGTATTTCATTTATTCAGTCAGAAAGGCTCTCAAAGTACGCGTCCGTGACCAAAATGTGACCTCTGGTGGACAGTAGCAGTCCTTTGAAATGAGACACAGATTCAGAGTTCCACATGAGGTTATTAATTAGCAAATAATATAAACATTATGAATGTAAACATTGGGTGAGCAGGTTACACTGTAACCCTGTGTCCTAACAACAGGCTATGTGACGAGATTTGCAGTGATAAGCAATTTGGCTGTTTGCACCAGACTAAACACGACAGAAATTTAAATACAGCCATTCAGAAGCTCAGAATATGCACTCACTCACGAAATGGTAAGGTTTATAATCTAATTAATACTTATTAAACCTTTTTAACGTTATTAAATGTAGATGCTGAATCACTGATATGTGTTGGTTTGCATTGTTTCACAGTTCTAAAGTTCAATTTATTTTATTTTCGTGATCTGAGGTGAACTGTTTGCTGCTGCTTTTAGTAGTATGGCAATAAATGTTCTTTAGGCTCGATCGTCAGACTCGCTCCTTTTGGTCCTCAATCTGGCAACCTGTTTGTTTTGATCCAGGAATGCAATACCTAGTTCAACCACTGGATGTCAAACTTACATACTGCATCTTTAAGTCTGTGTAAACGGACAACATTTTTAAAAAGTTGTGATCTGAATTTCTGAATTTTTAGCACATAACTGTAACTTGCCATGAGTCACCCAGTTCAGCTACTGTTGAGGTTCATTTTCAGCACAGTGATATGTCAGATTCACCTTGACTTGATTGTTTTGCTCAACTGCCAGTATTGATAACTGCTTTAGTCACCTTCCAGCATAATGCAGCATTTCCAAGTCTTTCCTTCTTGACAGTGCGGCCTGTCTTTGAGTGACCGCAAGCAGTTCGGATCTCATTTGATGTCAAACAGGGTCACCCTTGTTAAGACACGTTGATGGGGCACATTGGCATGACAATACCTTCCAGGTTCTCCCAGTCTTTGTTTGTTTGTCATCGGCACCTCTGTCTGGGCTGATACAGAAATGACGGAGATGAGAAGCCCTGTCTGAAAAATGAAACATTCACAAACTTCGCAGACATGTGAAATGACAGGTTCTTCTCTAAACACAGTTGAAGGAGGATGAGGTCAGCTGTCTGCCCAATACCGCACAAAAGTAGGTCTGTAGAATGTAGATTTAGTGATGATGCATACAGTATGGGCTGTTATTAACGCAGCTTTAAATTTATTAAAGCTTTAGATTGAAAATAGCATTTGGAATTTAATGATGAAATAAATTTTTGTTAAATCATTTGTTAACTCACTTTTTTTTTAGTAAATAAGGAAATGTAGAATTCCCTAGTGTGTCCCAAGAGTTAAAACATGAGTAATAATATCATTAAATAATTACATTTTACAAGTCAATTGTAAAAGCATGTGGTATATTATTTTTAAATAAAATCATTACTTAAAATTTATCATGGAGAAAGTGTCAAACAATAATTCAGCAGATTTCATTTTGAAGACACTGGATATGTTTTATTTCTTTTATTAATTTATTTTTTATTTTAATTTGATGTTTGATTTCCCAGTAGTGGGTTGCGGCTGGAAGGGCATCCGCTGATAAAACATATGCTGGAATAATTGGCGGTTCAATCCGCTGTGGTGACCCCTGATAAAGAAGGGACTAAGCCGAAGGAAAATGAATGAATGAATTTCATGTTTGAAATATTGTTATTCATTTTAAAAAGAAATGGGGAAAAATAGCAAAAATATTTGCAAAAAATATCTGCAAAAATAGCAAAGATATTTTGCAAATAGGAACAAATTTTATAACTGCCCTAGAGTTGAGTTTTACGATTTCTTAATCCATTCAGCTTAATGCCCATATCTGGCGGGAGCACTTTTAGCTTAGCTTAGCATAAATCACTCAATCTGATTAGACCATTAGCATCTCTCTCAAAAATAATTAACAAAAGTTTTTTTTTAAATAAATTTCCTATTTAAATCATGACTCTTCTATTGTGTACTAAGATCGATGGGAAATGTCAAATGTATTTTTCTAGGTCGATATGTCTAGGAAATATACTCTCATTTCGGCGTAATAATTAATCCACTTTGGTGCTGTACCATGGCTGCAGCAGGAGCAATTATATTACGTAGCACTGTTACCTAGACTATTTTCAGGTGCTGCTTAATATCTTTGCGCCTGCTGCAGTCATGGTACAGCAGCAAAGTTCATTGATTATTACGCAAGAATGAGAGTTTAGTTTCTATTCATATCAGCCTATAAAACATCAACTTTTCTTTAGCTATTTTTCCATCCAAAGATGCGAATTAAATTTATGCGCAAGACTGGAATATGTGATAATAATTTAAGATGAAATCTTCACTTCCTGATTAACTGATGTCAAATATCAAAAGTAAAAATGGAATTTGCTGCAGTAGGAGAAGCTGCGTCAGTCTTTTCCATATTTAATAAATGACTTCACCTCAGAAGACAAATGCCGACACGCAGTGAACGCGTGGTCGAGTTTGAAGACATGAGCCGCGGAGCACAGACGCTCTTAACAATTCTGGAGGTCATTAATAATATAATAACACTAATACTGAAATGGTTACGTCATTTTAGAATGACCAAAACAACATTTTAGATGTTTTACAATGTGGTCAGCCCCTTGGTTTGTCCATTCACACACATTATTATCATCACATGATCTCTTATTACAAAAACACATGACTTTTTTTAATGCGCATGTTGGAATTCGTTAGGTAAAAGTGTTTTCATCGTAGTTTATGCGCATCTTTTTTTATCAAATCCTACTCAGTTATGCAGATTTTCAAAATTGATCGGATGGATGGAAAATAGGTGGATGGAAACTTTCAGATTCACCATGCAAGCACAGTATGTCAAATGTCTTATTTTGTCAGGTTTTTCATGTCAAATGTGAATACCGAGATGTTTTGACTGCTGATTCAGTACTTTCACTAATGATAAGATGAAGTTCTGGGTAACTTGGCTGACAGTCAAATATGCTTTTATTCTTAAGTGGCATCTTAAGCGAACGCATGCAAACCGGCTCTTTAATTTCACGCTTAAAGACAGTTCATCTAAGCTGCCTTTTAAACAGGAGCCACTGGTTGGGAAAGTAGAGAGTTCAGACACTTTTTGGTCTTATTGTGCACAATTATTCATTCATTCATTTTCCTTCGGCTTAGTCCCTTTATTCATCAGGGGTCGCCACAGTGGAATGAACCGCCAACTTTTCCAGCATATGTTTTACACAGCGGCTGCCCTTCCAGCTGCAACCCAGTACTGGATAGCACCCATACACTCCTCATTCACACACATACACTACGGCCAATTTAGTTTATTCAATTCACCTATAGCACATGTCTTTGGACTGTGGGGGAAACCGGAGGACCCAGAGGAAACCCACGCCAACACGGGGAGAACATGCAAACTCCACACAGAAATGCCAACTAACCCAGCCAGGACTCGAACCAGCGACCTTCTTGCTGTGAGGCGACAGTGCTAACCACTGAGCCACCGTGTCGCCTGTGCACAATTAATACTAATAAAAAACTAAATGTGTATTCGTTCAGTAATGCTGTTTAGATTTCAACGTGCATCTGCTGGCGATCTTTTAGGAAGTGAGTGGTCCTCAGTAATCACATTCACGTCTTCCCATTTTCCGCCAAGTTTTTGCAATCCAATCAATTTGTGATAGCTAAAATCAAGTCTTATCCTACTTTTTTCATTGCTTTTGGTGGAAATGCAGCGCATTATAGAAGTAAAATGGGTTGCAAATGCCTTTTTAAGTTGACTCTAAACTTGACAGGACTTCAAACACTGGCATATATCTAGAGCTTACAGTCTACAAAGAGTACACACACACACACACACGCTCTCAAAGCAATTGGGTTAATGGGCCGGAAGGTCTGTGCAGCCTCTCTGCATGCTGCCATTGAGTTTTTCTTTCGCTGGTCTTATCCTGTTGCTTTGCTTCCTTTGCTTTTGTCCCGGATGGAAAATGAGCGGATGACTCTATTATGGCATTTCATTTTTCCTCATTACTCATAGTAACAGCTTTGAAAACTTAATGACATTTGTTTGTTTCTTTTTTTCCTATCCTGCTGCTGTGAGATGATTGAACGGATTTGGTGAACGATGCACTAAGCTTTTAAACATATGTACACTCTAATGACCTGTGTTTTACACATTAAGTTCAAATGTAATACTTTTTTAACTTATTCAAGCAAATTTGGAGTGTAAAGCTTTCCCTTTTATGTGTGTTTGACACATGTACACTAGAAAGTTTCATTCTTGTGTAGCGTCTGTATATTTTCTCTGTTAATTACTGTATATTACCGTATAAAACAGTAACTAGTAACTTCATTTACTACTGCATATGCAGTATGATGCAAATTATATAGCAAAATGCTATTAAATATAGGTATATAGAATTTAAAAAATCTAAAATGATCATTGCCAGAATCCATGTGACACAGATATTTGGTTGCTTCATACTATTTTTGATAACATTATTACTACGAAAAGTACTGAACTACAAAAGAAATTGTACAAAAAAGTTGCTGCCTTTAATATAAAAGTTGAATCAAGTTAAATTTTCAAGCAATTTTAAATTAACATCAATTAAAAAGACTTGAAAAATCGAGTTAATATTATGAATAACTTGAAAAAATTAAGTTGAAACCCGATGAACCTAAAATAAATAACAAAAACATATGCCTGACTTTGCATATATGCAATATTTGCATATATATGCAGGGTATATTGTAGTATTTGTTTTGTTCAGTGTATTTTAGTACAGTATTCTGCATCTGTTAAATGCATTATTCAGTCTCTCTGTCTCTCCTTCCATCTCTCTCCCCCTTTTTTTATTTGAGAGCTGGTTTTCAATTCCCAGCTCTAATTGTACAGTAAATTACTTTTAATAAAAGTGTCTAGTACATGCTAGATATGCAGTTTGCAGAATTGAATGCGCTCTCCTGACTGTAGCATGTATGAGTATAATGAAACCTGATGAAAGCGCTGTTTTACTTACAGTAAGCAGTTTTTTCCTGATGAGGTAATGTGGTGTAAAGTGCTTACTTAGGAAAGCAGGTCCAGTGATTGATGCTCCTCATGGACGTCTCTGACTGTTGTCAAGAGGATAATTTGACTTATGTTGACTTAATCTGTCCGGATTTGAAGCACCAGACATCTAATGGCTGTCAGAATCCCCTGCAGACCCATTAATCAAGTGTTTCTTTCCATTGTTTAATGCTTTCTGTAAGAGAACAGACACTTTGCTGGACTGATGTGGTTATTTTAGTCTGTGTTCATAAAATTTTCAATCATTTCTTTGATTATTTCTTTTGAATTAGAGCTATTTATCAATTATTATTATTATTATTATTATTATTATTATTATTATTATTAGTAGTAGTAGTAGTAGTAGTAGTAGTAGTAGTAGTAGTAGTATTAAGCACATCCTCTTTGTTAAAAGAAAATCGCTACAATTCGTTTTTCCCTGGTTATTGCTTCCCCCTAGTGGTTACAATTAGGCAGTACATCAAAAGTCATACACACTTGAAATAAAAGTTCAAAATGTGTGCTATTTGTTTAAAATTACCATTTTTTGGGTTCCAAAGAGAACCTTTCAGTTAACAGTTCTTAAAACTGGTCTTTTTTTGTATGTAACAATAAAATAATAATAATAACCTTTAATAATAATAACCTTTAATAATAATAATAATAATAATAATAATAATAATAAATTCCAAAGAGATTTAAAAATGTTTTGTAGTTGATTTATTTATTTATTAACTTATTTATTTATTT
Organism: Danio choprae; assembly: GCA_903798125.1. NCBI lineage: Eukaryota > Metazoa > Chordata > Actinopteri > Cypriniformes > Danionidae > Danio > Danio choprae. The sequence goes on along the minus strand of CAIGQW010012936.1, from coordinate 4,567,589 downwards.
ATTTATTTATTTATTTATTTATTTATTTATTTATTAACTTATTTAAGTTTATTTAAAAAATGTATTGCCAGCTTACTCATTGTATCATTTGCAGTATATATTTTATTTTATTTTATTTATTCATAACATTTCCTTTCCCATATGGATTTGGCCACAGTAATCAAAACATGCTTTAAATCATACTAATTTTGGTTTTTTGATGGATATTTAAAGTGTTTTGGAACTGTTCTTGAAATGATTTTTTGGTATAACATTAAAATAATAATAATAATAATAATAATAATAATAATAATAATAATAATAATAATAATAATAATAATAATAATTTAAAAGAGATTTAAAATGCTTTGTAGTTTATTTATTTATTTATTTATTTATTTATTTATTTATTGCCAGCTAACTCATTGTATCATTTGCTGTATGTATATATTTATTTAATTTCATTAATTAATATTTAGTTTTTTTATTTATTCATAACATTTCCTTTCCCATATGGATTTGGCCACAGTAACCAAAACATGCTCTAAATCATACTAATTTATGTTTTTGATGGATATTTAAAGCTTTTTTGGAACTGTTCTTGAAATTATTTTTTTGTTTTACCTTAAAATAATAATAATAATAATAGTAAAAAACAACAACAACAACAACAATAATAAAAATAATTTTCAAAGAAGCTTTAAAAGGCTTTGTAGAATATTTTCAGAGCCATTTAGATAGCTGTATGACATTAAGTTGGTGGTTAAGTTGAAAAAGAAATACCTTGCTGACAAATAATTATTTTAATTAACATTTTAACTAATAAGTATTATAATTAATTGATATATAGATGTAGTGCCATATTACTTATTTAATGTATCAATTAAGCACATTTGCAGTATAATTGTATAGTTATTTATGATATTAATTCATCCATTTCCATTATAAAAAAAAAACTTTGCAATGAAAATGTGTGCATTATTTTCGGAGCCATATGAAAATGACTGATTTTATTTATTTATTCATTTATTTATTCATTTATTCATTTTATGCATTTATTTGTTGAGTGTAACATTGTGTATCCATCCAGCACACTGCATTTAGCATTTATTTTATTGTTATCTTTATCCCTATTTATAATATTTCAATTCACACTATTATTAATTCCTCTAAAACAGGACCTAATAACTCAGTTAAACATGTTGAGTCAGTCATGCAATGTTTTTTTGATGAAGAAAAGCCAACATATGCAAATATTCAAAGCAATATTCCTTAAATGTGTACGCATAAATGCAAATTTGACGACATAAATATGAATTCGGATCATTATATAGATCTGAACTGCAATGTCAACAACTCAAACGGTATAAACTAGGTGCAAAATATACTGCTGATAGTGTTTTCGGTGTTTCATAAGCATTATCAGGCACATGTCTAGAACACTCGCTGCTAAAACACCCTTTGGAAATGAAACTGCGTGTGCAGTTCTTTTGTTTTCATTGTTCATCGTGTAATGATGTATTTCTCCAGTTGTCCATTAGAGGGAGCCAGAGACACAGACTCGTCTTTGTTTCAGCTCCGGATAACTCGTTCTCGGTACAAAAACACGGACGATTCTGAAATATACTCTAGCAAGTGTGACATAAAAATACTGCTTTATGAGCTATTCTAGTATACGCAAATTACATATAGCTGTTAGAATGAACAGAAAAATACGCTATCATTCAGGCCGTTTGATTATTACATCACTCACCCGTGGGTGGAGCTTAACATGTTATGATGATGTCATTGTATTCATATGGATTTGGCCTCAGTAACATGCTTTGTCATACTATTACTGTATATTTATTTAAAGTAGTATGTATTTCAAAATAAACATAATAACCTGGCTGCAGTCAGAAAAATCTGATTTAATCTAAGATATCATCACATCATAATCCACTGAGGGTTTGTTGCCGTAAAGATGTGCTGACGTGAATGTAGTTTATCTCATCGAGAGACATTGGCTGAGGGTCTAGTTTTATTTTTTCCGCAGACCTGCACAGTGTCGTGCAGAAATACCCTGGACATTTTCTATTCAGAGTCTTTCTCAGTCTGACCTACTTTAAATGCAGCTTCAGTAGAATTTGCACAGAAATCAGCTGGACTGACGCCTCTGCAGTCTTTAGGTGTTCATCTCTAGATGTTTTACTGTAAAAAGTATTGCCCCGTCACTTCAAACTGATATGTTTATGTATAATTAGTGTGGTTCTGGAAGGAATATGAACATTTTCACTTTTTTTTTTTTTTTTTTTGGTTGTTTAAAGTTTGATGAAGATTTGTCACAGTTGACTGGACAGATTTTGGTCATGGTCTGATGTCTGATGCTGCTTGTGTTCATATAAATGTTATTATAGTTTTGCGTTTTAAATTAATTTTAATTTCGGTTATTACATTTTTTTTAAATGCTGTACATTTCCGATTAGCTTTAGTTCGGTTTATTAGGTTTGTTCGTTTTAGTTTAGTTGTTATTTTGTGGACACATTTCTCTTTATTTTCGGTTTTGGAAATTCTAGTTTAGCAGAGTTAAATGAACACTTCCAGTGTTGACCAGAGCAATGTTTAGTGTTCGCACAGCTTACATTAACTCTTGTGCAAAGCTCTTAGTAATAAAAATGAGTGCTAGTTTGAGCACACTGTACAAAATGCTGGGTTCCACACAATTCCTTCATGTTGTTCCAACAAAAATAGTTTAAACTTAATTGTTTTTACAAATTTAAGTGGTTTGAACACAAAAATCAATAATTGTGTTGATTCAGCTCATTTTAAGTAAGTTGTTTGAACAAGCAACAAAATGCATAAGTGCATACACTGAACCCAAAGCCATACAAATGAATAAAAGTAAACATTATGAATAATTCAGACAAAGTTCTTCATGTATGTAGTTAAACATGCCTGCTTTACATTTTTTGGGCAAATGAAGAAAAGATAGAGCATGTTTTATGTTTACGTATGTAGAAGAATATTTTTTTTGCATATTATCATGTTCTTCTTCTATATATTATGTACTTCTATAAAAAGTCCCAAGTCACCACAGAATGAGTGCTTATTAATTCTGAAAACGCTTATTATTTTTTGCTAATTATTATTTTATTTCAGTTTGTTTTTCAGTGACTGCTGTTGGTTTATATTAGTTGTAGTTTTCATTTAATGTAACGAATTTTTTTTTTGACTTGTCTTAGTTTTTGTTTGCTTAAATAACCTTGGTTCAGATGCATGACTACAGACTACAGACTGGAGAAGATTATTTGTGTCATTTGTATGCATTGTTATGCGTGTGTGTGTGTGTGTGTGTGTGTGTGTGTGTGTGTGTGTGTGTGTGGACATCCGGTTGGCTGGTGTTTTTGCGCAGAGGCTGATGGTGTTGTGTTGGATGTGTTGACTCATGAACTGTGTGTGGAGTCATGCATGTTCCAGTGCTTTGGTTTTCTGCTTTCATGAGCTTATGGTCAATACTTGCTCATGAATTATTGAATCTCTTCAAGTAATCTCTGAAATGTCTTTTGCTGCATCTAATACGCCCAGCCTAAGAATCATGCCTCAGATGCTTCAAAATCACACTTTCTCACTGAAATAAACACATTTTTTTGCAGAACACTATGACCTAGTAACACTTTTAGCACAGAGCGTGACTTGTTTCACTTTATCTGCTCTGTGTTTATAGTAAACGTGCTCGGTATCTCATCCGGTTCATATGTCATGATAAAAGAGTTCAAAGGCTCATATAAACAAGCTAAAACGAATGGCGAAGTCTTACTGAGAGATCGTTTTTGATTAACCTCAATATTGAAAGACAGTTGTTTCGATTTATTTTCTCTGAATAGCTTCATTTTTTTTTAGCAATTCATATTAAAGGCCCAATATGTACAATTGTGTTCATTAAAATATCCAAAAGCAACTAAAACAGTGTTATATATTTTGCTCACTTATCATTATCGCAAATGTTTCAAAGTAAGTTCAAATCCAGAGAAATACCATGGATTAAAACCAAGAGCTGTGTCCTATGTGGCCATGCTAATGATATCATACACCTTTGATTTACAGTTTGTTTTTAAAGAAAGCATGCAAAAACCAAAGATGCTTTCAAATTAGCAGCATTATAACAGAGCATTAAAATGTATTTAGTATTATAAAACATTGCATTGTTTCTTCTTTACGTGATCACGAGTAGAAGAACTGTTAGTGGGCGACTGTGGCATAATAAAAGCTCTGCTGTTTTCATGGTGCCTCGTGCTCGTCTCTCATCAGCAGTTGCTTCAGCCCTTTTATTTCTCTTCAATGGCTTTCAGTCTTACTCTGCTTCATACTACTATGATAATAAGTGTTGAACACTTTAGCTCATCCATTAACATGATTTCTGCAGGAGTTCAATAGGATGTAATGAAGAACTCCCACAATTCCACACTCATTCACAGCGTCTTCAAACTATGCCTTTGTTTGTTGTGAATATGCGCCCTCTAACTGTGAAAGTGACATAGTGTGCTTTTAAGGCTGCATGTCCACCGAAGCGTTTTTTGCAATGTTTATTTTTCAGTCGGTTGCTATGATACAGAGTATACCTGCTGTACTGTTCATTCATTCATTCATTCATTCATTCATTCATTCATTCATTCATTTTCGTTCGGCTTAGGCTTAGTCCCTTATTTATCAAGGGTCACCACAGCGGAATGAACCGCCAACTATTCTAGCATATGTTTTAGGCAGCGGATGCCTTTCCAGCCGCAACCCAGTACTGGGAAACACCCATACAATCTAGGTCATCTTTAGTTCATCTAGTCTTTGGACTGTGGGGGAAACCGGAGCACCCGGAGGAAACCCACGCCAACACAGGGACAGCGCTACCCACTGCGCCACCGCGCCGCAGAGTTTGTATATATTATTTATAAATATTACACTTACAGAAATAATAATTCTCTCATTAATATCAATAATATCTCTCATTCTAAAGAATCTGTAGCACAAACAACACGTGCTTTTATAAGCCATTTTGCGCATCCCAAGTTGCACTATTCTTTGCTATTTTGTAGTATAAATGTTATAAGTAGTGCATTCACACTGAATATTTGTTTTATATTCGTTTTAGAATAAGTGCACTTTAAATATCCGGACGATGCACTTATTCAACCGTTAAAAAGAAGTGTGGAGTGTTGAACACTTCACGCATTCAACGACCGCAGCTTTGCTCACGTAGCAGAAGGGGCGAAGCTATCGGGCGCTGACGTTAGATTACTTTATTTATTTTAGATGGTGAAAGCAAAATGCACCTACAAGAGTGAGTATGTCGCCTCCTAATGGTCAATGCGGTTATGGCAGGTATTATTTAATAGTTTGGTCATTTATTTAATTAATTTGGCAACTGTCAAACATAATCTGGCAAACGGTTCGATTTGCGGTTAGTAAAAAAACACTAGTGTTCCATTTGGGATGACACTACAAACATATACTATGCTGTTGAGTGTGTAAGTATATAAGTACATACGTGCATAGTGTACAGTGTACCGTTTCGGATGCAGCTAGTGCTTATCTGATCACGATACTGTAAGTGTCAGATGTCACAGTTGTAAACATGATGACTTTTTCTTTAATATGAGGGGGTTAACCATCCTGACGGACTTGTTTCCAGGTGGACTATTAAAAACCACCAAGGCCGATTGTAAATACATTTGCACTTGCACTTGCAATATGTAAAAAAAATAGGGTGCTCTAGTAACATTTCATTCCACATTTCAGATGACAAATCCACTAGAGGACGCTGTCTGCATTTGTGCAAATCTGAAATACATTACTTATGGTACATTTTGTTGTACGTTTCAGATACACATCCTTCTTGTACACGTCCACGAGAAGCCTTGTCATACAGGAAGCAAACATTATTGTGTCAAACTGCTCCTATATAGCATATATTTGATTAGAATCTGCAGTCAAAGCTAAAGCACAAAAAACAAGACACGTCTCACTGAAATACTCTTCAGTTTTGTGCGCATCAGACATTCATGGACATGACTTCTGAGGTTAAAACTAATTTCAAATAAGCCTGCACCTATATGGCACATAAAACACATCGAATACTGTGGATGGTTGCTTCTTGTGACATTAGATTATCTCATCCTTATAGACGGAAAGTCTTGTTGGCTAGACTTAGATGTAAAGCGGACCAGACTTTGTGCTTATACTCAAAAGTCTGAATGTCAGAACGAATTCCCTCAGATTTTGCATTCCCTGGCCCTATATATCCTACTAAATCCTTAAAAGGCCTTTTTGGGGGCACTTGCTATTATACTGAACAGATGTAATTAAGGATTTAATTTGTATGTAAGCAACATTTAATCTCTGTATTTTATCTGTGCACAAAATGATCTTAATCCTTTTTTTAAAGAAACAGATGGTGGGAAAATATATGACATTTGCCCAGCAACACACTCGAATTGTGCTCTTAAATGCTGGACAGGCTGAGATACTGAGTTAATGTTCTTTCACTTGGCAATGGCCACTGTGTTCCCGATCTCTTCCGCTGTTTTCATTAGCCAATGGCAGAAAACTTCCCCTTCTTTCAGCAAATCAGAAGGCAGCATCCCACCGCCTGTCACTTCATTAATATTCAGCGACTGCAGTCCCCCATCATGGGCTCAGGTGGTGCACAGAACAGAGCGGGAACATGTGAACAGTGAGAATACATAACACACACACACACACACACACACGCACGCGCACGCACGCACGCACACACACACACACACACACACACACACACACACACACACACACACACACACACACACACACACACACACACACACACACACTGCTCTCATCCATAATAAGCCTTCTATCTGGATTCTGATGGTTTTCTCTGCTTAAAAATGGGGTGAAAGCAACACTGAGTCTCATTGCAGAATGAGTGTTCTATATTTAATATGAGAATAATTCTGATTCAGCAAGCCTCTTTGAAAATTTTAATTATTATTATTATTTGCTTAAAGATGACAAATAAATATCTATTATATAATATATTTATCTGAGAAGCAAAATTAGTTTACAGGGGATATTTTTAAAATAGTTTTACATATAGTTTTAATTTTAAGCCTCCGGGTGCTCCGGTTTCCCCCACAAGTCCAAAGGCATGTGCTGTAGGTGAATTGGGTAAGCTAAATTATCCGTAGTGTATGTGTGTGAATGAGAGTGTATGGGTGTTTCCCAGTGATGGGTTGCAGATGGAAGGGCATCCGCTGCATAAAACATATGCTGGATAAATTAATGGTTTATTCCGCTGTGGCAACCCCAGATTAATAAAGGGACTAAGCCGAAAAGAAAATGAATGAATGAATGAAATAATACAAAAGGGGTGGCGCGGTGGCGCAGTAGCCCTGTCACCTCACAGCAAGAAGGTCGCTGGTTCGAGCCTCGGCTGGGTCAGTTGGCATTTCTTTGTGGAGTTTGCATGTTCTCCCTGTGTTAGCCTGGGTTTCCTCTGGGTGCTTCGGTTTCTCCCCCAGTCCAAATACATGCACTATAGGTGAATTGGGTTAGCTAAATTGTCTGTAGTGTATGAGTTTGAATAAGAGTGTATGGGTGTTTCCCAGTGATGGGTTGTGGCTAGAAGGACATCTGCTGCATAAAACATACGCTTGATAAGTTGGCGGTTCATTAAGCTGTGGCGATCCCAGATTAATAAAGGGACTAAGCCAAAAAGAAAATGAATGAATGGAATAAAAAAAATAAATAAATAAGTATCAATGTGATTTAAAAAATTCTAAATAGTATACAAATTTTGAAAATATCAAAACAAAATTTATTTAGATATTTTAACGGGACACAATAAACAATATTAAAATCCAGCGGTTTTGCTTTGTGACTAGGGAGAGGAAATTGTGTGTATGTAGCTCCACCCACCACAGAGTCTCATTGGTTCCTTTTCTAAACATTAGATACTGTATATTATGATCAGCTTTGACTATGCATGATTTTATTTTTACATTCATTGTTGACGTACAAATTAAATAAATTGAAACATCATATTGCTTCATATTAGGGCACGCCATTACACGTCACATGTGCTTTCAAACCTGTATGAGTTTCTTTGTTCAGTTTTAAGATACAATATATCTGGTAATCAATTTTAGGCTGTCACTGATATCATACACTAAATTCTCATCTTCTCCGAAAGCTCTCTCCGAAGCCACGTCTTCTTTTTTTCATGTCCTCCATCTCTTCCTCTTTATTTCCCTGGTGTTGTTGGTTGAGGAGAAACATAAGGTAGCTGCCGGTTATTGTAATATTGTGATATATTTATTTAATATTAGCTTGAAATATAGTGCACAAGTTAAATGTACCACTTTTACTCATATAGAAATCTGATATATATGCAAATTACATATATGGCATACAAGTTTATACTTGGATTTTACACATATAAAATATATGTAACATATATTTAGAAAAAAAAAAAAAAAAAA
>CAIGQW010012936.1:4538747-4551526 GCA_903798125.1 Danio choprae | reverse complement strand
GTGTGTGTGTGTGTGTGTGTGTGTTTGTGTGTGTGTGTGTGTGTGTGCGTGTGTGTGCGCGTGCGTGCGTGCGTGCATGTGTGTGTGTGTGTAAATATTAAATGGTTTTCACCTTTGTAAATAATAATAATAATAATAATAATAATCATACTAATTTAAATGTTTTTATAATTTGAAAATAATTATATAAATATTTACATTTACATAAACAAACAAACAAACAAACGTGTGTGTGTAAATGTTAAATGATTTTCACCTTCGTAAATATTATTATTATTATTATTATTATTATTATTAATAATAATAATAATAATAATCATACTAATTGAAATGTTTTTATTTTTTTAAAGAATTACAAATATTTACATTTAAACAAACAATCAAAAAAATCAATAAATTAATGTAATAATAATAATAGAAATAATAATAATAATAATGTTATGAATAATAATAATGTTATAAATGTTTGTTAAAAATATAATATTAATAAAATGTCAAAATTAATATATAAATATTAAATGTTTTCTTCACCTTTGTTTAATAGTTCGACAAAACAGACAAATAGATCAGACTATAAGTCCAAATATTACACTTTTTTCTTTTTTCCCACATAATTCACATCATGACATTTTTATGACAACACTCCTGCAGAAATACATCTCGAAACAGCCTTTTAAAACCTTTTTACCAGTTGTTTATTACTGTTTACATCAGGTTTAATCAGGGTATGATGTAGTATTCCTTGACAGTGAATTTATCGAAGTGAATTTCAATCAGTGACAATCATGACCTGTAGACAGGGACATTATTATTTGTTTACTTTGAAATATGTTTACTTTTTACTCTTAATAATAGTGTATTTACAGCATCCACCAGCAGGGGACTGTGCTAACCAGTCTAATCTTTACTTCTTCATTTAAACAAGAGGAGGAGAAAATGAGGATGAATACACTGAGGCAATGAAAGAAGAAAGCAAGAAATAAAAATGGGAATAAGCCTGAAGTGAAATTGAGAGCAAAGAGAAAGATCATGAGAGAGAGAGAGAGAGAGAGAGAGAGAGAGAGAGAGAGAGAGAGATACAAAGCTATTCCAGATTCACATTTAAATCACAGAAGACAGAAAGCTGAAACAGCAGAAAATAGAGCATGCAGGAAAATCAAAGAATCACCATTCGCTCCCAGTAGAAAATCAACTGTGTGTGTGTGCGTGCGTGCGTGTGTGTGTGTTGTATGTAAACAGTGATTGGGTATTGATGTATGAATGACTGGCTGTTGCAACTTATTACTAATCTATTATGATTCAATTCAAATTTATTTGTATTGTATTGTATTTCAATAGATTGAACATAAAACAATTAAGTTGTCCCAAAAAATCCTCAAGAATTGTGTCATTTTAAATAAGTAGTTTGAACAAACAGCAAATGTAATTTTTTTCAATGTTGAATTGACTGTAGGATGCTGGACATAATGTTTTTATAGGTGTGTTATGTTTTATTTGATGTGGTAATTTTAGACATACCCTCTTAAAGGGATAGTTCACGCAAAACTCAAAAATTTGGTCATCATTTACTCTCGTTCCAAACCTGTTCGAGTTTCTTGTTTTCTATTAAACACAAAATAAGATGTTTTGAAGAAAGCCTGAAACAAGTAGCATTCCTATTGCTGCTTACTATTGTTTTTTTTTACTATAGACCTCAATGGTTACCGGTTTTCATCTTTCTAGAAAATAGCTTTTTTGGTGTTCAACTGAATAAAGGTTTTAGGCCACTTGATGGAGAATAAATCGTGAGTATTTTTTATTTATTTTGGGATGAACTATCTGTTTAAGAATAAAAGTGATGTCGATGTTTCAAGCTTCCGTCTATTTAGAACGTTTTGTAGATTGTAAAGGTTCTATGGATGTTAAAGGTTCTGTTTGGAACCATCAATGCAAGTACATAACCATTAATTTTAGGAACATATAGATTTTTCTAATCTGTTAAAATGGCAATTGAATGTTGGAACAATGACAGATATTCTAATCAACTAATAAACTAATCAACTTGGGATTTAAGAGATTAAACTATACCCATAACTGAAAATTCTTTCCTCATTTACTTCACTTGTCAAAAACCTGTTTTAGTTTCTTCTTTCTGTTGAACCCTAAAGAAGTTATTTAAAAAATCTGTATCCATTGACATCCATAATATATATATATATGTAATTTTCTTTTTCTTTTTTTCTTCTATGGAAGTCAATGGTTACAGTTTTCTAACATTTTTCAAAATAACCTCTTTTGGGTTCGAGTGAATAAATGTTCATCTTTTGGTGAACTATCTCTTTAAGGCTGTTAAAATATACTTAAAACTTTGTCTGTACTTAGTCAACATTCAGAATGGCTAATGACGGTACTAATAAAGTCAAGTTTGAGCCAGCTCAAAAATAATTTCTGTAATATTTTGAAGAGAGATATTGTGTGAACAACAGCCAGAAGTTACTAAAAGAATAATGAACTGAAGCTGATGCTGGGTCAAAATAAACTATAAAAAAATAAGTGTTAATTAACAGTTAACAGTAGCCTATAATTCAGATGGTTTACGCTTTGATATTACAACTTGGAAGCAAATTGAATTTATAGGCAATTTTAATTTGATCCGACGGTTAAATATGTTAAATGTTTGGCCAAGACAATGAGTTTATTTATCATGATGTTAAATAATGATATTTCAATAATATGACGTTAGATAATGACATTTATAGAGTTATACTTTGTATTATATGATCTTTGCATCAAATTACAAAATAATAAGAATTATTACTGTATTCTTCCATTCACTGCACTCGAAGTTTACCCATAAATGTAGAAAGGGTCCAAAAAAATGCACAATATTTTGAAGGCTATGCAAGCCACAAGGCTAATGCTAAAGGCATGTAAACGTTTATTTCTAGAGAGAAATAATGTTGTCAATGAGTTTGTTTTAAACAGTTGTACATAAAACCTTTTAATCGTAATATTTATAATAGATTCATAATATATAAAAATATATGGTGTAGCAAATGACAAAACAAAATGTACAATTGTATATTATTTAAAGTCTTTCTGCTGAGCTCTGCAAACATCAGGGACTGAGATTGGCCTTATTTCTCCTCTGTTCTGGTTTGCTGTTGATCAGCAGACAGAGTGAGTTACTACACTCTTCCTCCTGATGGTAAACCCAATGACCCCAGCTAAGACTTCATTACTTCACTGTGACAGCCACATAATGGACTGTAATGAGCATTATCTGTATCCTGACGTTTATGCATTAGGCTCATGTGCTGCTTGTGCACTATATTCTTTACCTATATGATAGGGATGGGCGATATCTTATATCAAATAACATAAAACCACAGCTTACCTCACCTCAACTCTACTGTTTCCACCAAAACTGCTTGGTCGGGAGCTCTACAGGGTTAATATACATGGGCTGCTATAGCCAAGCCTCCTAGCAAAAATCTTGGACTGTGGACAATGTGAAACGTATTGTTCTCTGATGAGTCCACCTTTACTGTCTTTCATCCAGGAGAGTTATGGTGTGGAGAAGCCCCAAAGAAGCGTACCACTCAGACTGTTGCATGTCCAGAGAGCAGCAGGCGGCACGCACACATGCACACATACACACACACACACACACACACACACACACACACACACACACACACAAACATGCATGCCAAGTTATCTTGTGTTTGGAGGTAAAAAATTACATTTGAGGTGTCTAGGGGTGTGAAGAGACGCTTACTCAATGAGACGAGATATGAGATTGGACCCAAAGTTTTATTCCATTGCGTGGTGCCAGCAGCTTTTTGCTTGGACGTGGCAGCTTTTGAATTCTGGTGGGAAAAAAAAGAGGTTTCGTCAAACCCGCCCAAGTAACTGAGTGACATGCGCGACACAGAGGCTAGTCTGGGTTGCCAGGTGTGTGCAAAGCACTTGAATGCCTTTTCCCCCATGTGGTTAATATACAATATATAAATTAATATACAGCTGATATGTCCAAAAAAGGTATCTTTAATACATCTTTTATAGATCTTCCTGCTGGCCTCATGTTTTCGGTAGGGTTTTCCTCCTCTGGCTCGGTCAGTGATGTCATCAGTCAGGCTGACGTCAGACTGAGCTGCTTCTGCTGCTCTCATTCATATCTGAACACGTAATTCCTGAAAGATTCACTGTAGTGCAGAAATACCTGCCTCTCTTGAGTCCCGAGTGCATCCAAATTGTCTTGCTAAAGCACTGCTGTGGGCATCACTGCGTCCTGATGAAAATAACTCCTGCCCCTTTCATACGGTGCACACCTGCCGTCTTTGTCCTTGAAGTACAAACGAATGCATGATGGGCTCTTGGAACTGGTTTTAAGTGTTTTATCTGTACTGAACACTCAATTTGTTTTCATTCGTTGGAAAAGTAATGTTGAAATGGATGCAAGGCTGTGTGTGTGTGTGTGTGTGTGTGTGTGTGTGTGTGTGTGTGTGTGTGTGTGTGTGTTTGTGTAGTCAAGTTTTATTGTCATTCCGCTACATACAGTACATTACACTACATAAATAAACAATCAATCATAAATATGGGCACGGAGCGGCACGGTGGCTCAATGGTAACCAGTTGGCATTTCTGTGTGGACTTTGCATGTTCTCCCTGTGTTCATATGAGTTTCCTTCGGGTGCTCCTGTTTACCCCACAGTCCAAAGACATGCGCTAGGTGAATTGGGTCAACAAAATTGGCCATAGTGTATGAGTGTGTGTGTGAATGTGAGAGTGAATGGGTGTTTCCCAGTACTGGGTTGTGCATTTTGTGCATATGAATTTGGCTATGCATGTTTACATTTGCGTTTTATTTTAATCTAGATCCATAGTACAAGTGTGTGTGTGTGTGTGTGTGTGTGTGCGTGTGCGCGTGTGCGCGTGTGTGCGTGTGTGTGTGTGTGTGTGTGCGTGTGTTTGTTTGTGTGTGTTTTGTTCTTGGCGCAGATGAACCGTGAGATGCCCATCTGTGTATCTGATTTCTGATTTCTTACCACACACAGACACGCTGCTTGGCTTTTTGACGCACAATTTATTGCGTTTTTCATTCAGATGTCCTGAGGGTTCATCAGTCACGAGCTCTGTTTACAGTTTGCTGAATGTTGGGCGTTTGGTTTATTGTGTTGAAAATACTGAATAACCATTCTAACAGCTTGGTTTGGGTTATTGGGACTACAGTGTTTGAATGAGCAGATCAGTGATTTTGCACAGTTAATCATATGCACTATTGAACCGCAGCAGTTTGAGTTTTACTGTAGCATGAATTGAGTGCGTTTGAATATATTAGGGAAAACAGGGCTTCCCTCTGAACTGAAGCTTCGTTTTGGATCCCAAGAGAGTTTGGGTCAGATTCAGAGTATTTGTGTATCTGTCTGGTTTTAAGGGGCATTACTGTCACTCCTGATTTATGACAGAGACAGAAAAAAAGGTGATTTACACTGAATTATTTACATTTAAAATCCATTTTATTTAGAAATTATGTGTGATTGAATAATGATAATAATGAGGATAATAATAATTATAATAAATCAATACATTATTATTATAATCAACAACAACAATAATAATAATAAAAATAATAATCATTAAATTATATAAATATCAGTAAAAATAATAATGAAATACATTACTATTAGGATTGCTACTAATAATAATACTAATTAATAATAATAATATAATAATAATAGTAATAATAATAATAATTATTAATATTATTATTATTTATTTATTTAAATCTCATTTAGTTTTTTGTTGCTATTATTATTATTATTATTATTATTATTATTATTATTATTATTATTATTATTATTATTATTATTATTTAATAATTTATTTACATCTCAGGCTGTTATTTGTGATCCTGTTGCTCCTGTTGCTCCTGTTGATCCTGTTAATAATAATAATAATAATAATAATAATAATAAATCAATACATTATTATTATAATTACTACTACTACTACTACTACTACTACTACTACTACTAATAATAATAATAATAATATTATTATTATTATTAATATTATTATTATTATTATTATTATTATTATTATTATTATTATTATTATTATTATTATTATTATTATTTAATCATTTATTTACATCTTAGGCCTGTTGCTCATGTTGATCCTATTAATAATAATAACAATAATAATAATAATAATAATAATAATAGTAATAATAATAATAATAATTCTTATTATTATTATTACTATTACTATTATTATTAGCTGGACTAGCAGGAGCAACAGGATCACACGTTTTATTTTATTTTTTAATTACTATGATTTATTTATTCATTTCAATCTCAGGCCGCTCTTTGGATTCGTGTTGCTCCAGTGAGCATCTCTTGTATGATGTTTACACCTTAATGTTGCAATTTCTTTAGTATTACATCATTGGATTTCTGGAGTTACATCATTTTTGGGTCATTTTACCTGTAGAAGAAAACCTGATTAATTTTTAAGCACATCTTCTTAATATAAGGCACATTCACTTCCTGCCCACACTATGAATTATACATCACTTATAAAAGATTACATGCAATATTCATAGTATATATAAAAGGATCATGTGACGCCGATTCTTTTTAGCATATTTTAGCATATTTCTCAGCCTGTAAATGTAATTCAAGTATAACAATAAGTTATATACCAAAAAGTTTTTTCAGGAAATTGAACAATAATTAAATGATTAATGATTAAAAGAACAATAATTAATTGATAATAGCATATTAAAGAGTCTATTTAAGGATCACAATGCTTCATTCATTCATTCATTTTCTTTTCGGCTTAGTCCCTTTATTAATCTGGGGTCGCCACAGCGTAATGAACCGCCAACTTATCCAGCATATGTTTTACGCAGCGGACGCCCTTCCAGCTGCAACCCATCACTGGGAAACATCCACACACACTCATTCACACACATACACTACAGACAATTTAGCTTACTCAATTCACCTATAGCGCATGTCTTTGGACTTGTGGGGGACACCGGAGCACCCGGAGGAAACCCACGCCAACACGGGGAGAACATGCAAACTCCACACAGAAATGCCAACTGACCCAGCCGAGGCTTGAACCAGCGACCTTCTTGCTGTGAGGCGATCGTGCTACCCACTGCACCACCGTGCAGCCACAATGCTTAGTAATTGCAAATTTAAATCTTTATTTTTGGCACTATCCTTCAAACCACAAGGTTTTACCCATTAGCCAGCAAAAAGATTGTAATAAAATAAAAGGAAAATAAATAAATAAATAAATAAATAGATAAATAAATAAAGTAAAAGTAAACATTGATATGGGGCCTCACAGTGGCGCAGTGGGTAGCACGTTTGCCTTACAGCAAGAAGGTCGCTGGTTCGAGCCTCGGCTGGGTCAGTTGGCGTTTCTGTGTGGAGTTTGCATGTTCTCCCTGTGTTGGCATGGGTTTCCCCCACAAGTCCAAAGACATGCGGTACAGGTGAATTGGGTAGACTAAATTGTCCGTAGTGTATGAGTGTGTATGGATGTTTCCCAGAGATGGGTTGCAGCTGAAAGGGCATCCGCTGCGTAAAACATATGCTGGATAAGTTGGCGGTTCATTCCGCTGTGGCGACCCCAGATTAATAAAGGGACTAAGCCGAAATGAAAATGAATGAATGAATAAACATTGATATGTTGTTTAATTGCTACACTTAATGAAAACTAAATACCACAGACCCAAAATGTTCACATTTTATTTTCTCAAGCATCATTTGCTTCTTGTATGAATGCTCTATTGTGCCATATGGAGTTCCTGCAGTCACTATATCAAAAATGTAAAGCTCTTCTATAGTATCAGATGCTGCTGGACGGCTGTGGTTCAGACCGCTGGCTAATATGAGCTGACTGCCGTTCATTAGTCCAGGCCAGATCTGCTGGGACGCCTGCAGTTAATGAGCTTTTGTGCCTCAAACAGCGTCGTCTTCTTACAGTGCGGACAGGGATGTTTCAGTAATGATAATCGGTCCTAATGGGCTTTAAATGAACGAAGAGTAGCACTGTAATAAAGTGAGAAGATGATGATTGTGTGTTCTGCTCATGGATCAAGACCCTGTATGAAGCATTTATGGAAAAAATTGTTATTAAATAAGACTCAAAATAGTGTTTAAAAGGCTAAAACATGACTGTGTGGATAATTAACAATTGGCTTTGCTGGAAATTTGGTTATTATGGGTATTTTTTTTAGAAAAGTGTACTATAGGGTGATTCCAGATTTGTGACTCCAGAAGATAAACCTTCTATTATAATTTTTCTGAAACAGTTGTGAGTAATAACACGTATTGTCTCTAAAAGATTATGTTTAGGTGTGTATTTAGGGACATTTTGTCTAGAAAAATTATTAACATTAAGACTCCCACTGTACCTATTTTTATTGTCTCGGCTTCGTGAATCGTACGTTCAGCTTAATTATGAAACCATTAACTCAAACTTCCATATTTTTTGTTTGTTTTCTCTACTGAGGTAAAGGTGCAGTATGTAAGTTTGACACCCAGTGGTTAAACTAGGTATTGCATTCCTGGATCAAAACAAACGCAAGCGCAGGTTGCCAGATTGAGGACCAAGAGGAGCGAGTGTGACGATCGAATCTATAGGCTGATTTAAATCATGTTCTATATAAAAGCAACGGCACGCGATAGAAGGATATATTAGAAACGGCTTCAATTTCTTGCAGCTAAACAACAGAAAACTGACAATGATCACCTCAGGTACACTTCAGGTGCTTTATTCGTTCATTCATTCATTTTCATTTCGGCTTAGTCCCTTTATTAATCTGGGGTCGCCACAGCGGAATGAACCGCCAACTTATCCAGCATATGTTTTACGCAGCGGATACCCTTCCAGCTGCAACCCATCTCTGGGAAACATCCATACACACCCATTCACACTCATACACTACGGACACTTTAGCTTACCCAATTCACCTGTACCGTCTTTGGACTTGTGGGGGAAACCAGAGCACCCGGAGGAAACCCACACCAACACGGGGAGAACATGCAAACTCCACACAGAAATGAC
The DNA here is from genome assembly GCA_903798125.1 of Danio choprae. Taxonomy (NCBI): domain Eukaryota; kingdom Metazoa; phylum Chordata; class Actinopteri; order Cypriniformes; family Danionidae; genus Danio; species Danio choprae. Next base: position 4,542,454 of record CAIGQW010012936.1, on the reverse strand, counting down.
AACTGACCCAGCCGAGGCTCGAACCAGCGACCTTCTTGCTGTGAGGTGAACGTGCTATCCACTGCGCCACCATGATGCCCTTCAGGTGCTTTATTTACTGTTAAATGCTAACAATGTGAGTCTGAATGCCATTTTACATGAAGTTTATTCATAAACTAATTTCGAGAGGATCACGTGCTTATGATTGACTGCAGCTGGTCCCGCATTAGCTAATGCGTGATCCACCAATCAGATGATTCCTAAATCGCTATAAATAACCAGAGTATCTCACCTTAGCCATCTTCGTCCCGAAGAATCCCCCCTTCCACCCCTACTCCTCCCATTTCCTTAACAGGGCGGCACGGAGGCCCAGTGGTTAGCACCGTTGCCTCACAGCAAGGATGTCACTTGTTCAAGTCTTACCTGGCCAACCGACATTTCTGTGTGAAGTTTACATGTTCTCCCCGTGTTCGCGTGGGTTTTCGCCGGGTTCTCCGGTTTCCTCCCACAAGCCAAAAACACGTAACATAAGTAAATTGACCAAACCAAATCGACATCATAGACGAGCTATCAATCAGCAACATTTCTCTCCATAGTTATTCATAATTTGCATTTCACCATTAACAAGCAGGGGAGTTGTCCAGACCTACCTGAGCTCAAACTTCCTGCATTGGTGCTTGAAAAGTAGAAGGTTTTTCAATTTCTGCAGCGAGCAACGGACTCGACGGACCCACAATTCTGTTCAACAACGCTTGACCTCACGTCATTGAAAGTAAATAGGATCTCTATAGTAATTTGTTAGTAACAGAATCAAAATTTCCTTGTCTTATTTAAGTATTTTACATTATTTTGCATAATTTTACATTAATAATGGCTTCATTTGTTTGTAAATTATACATTTGTTGTATATGATTCCAGTTTTAGTAAAATGAATGGAAAATAGGATTTCCAGGTGTGCAAAATATATTTATTTACTATTTATGTGCATTTATGAACAATATACTCCTAGATATCTCATGAAAATATCTATTAATCATTGTAATTACAACCGCAAGGAGGTATGCTGTTGTAACTCATGGTGTGACTCTTGGCGATGCGGTAATCAGTGGTCTTCTGAGTGTGTGTGTGCGTATGTGTGTGTTTGTAGGGTTGTTTGGTTCTCTAGAGATCATCCAGAGCTTTACTCCAGATGTACACAGTGTGTTAGAGCACATCTCACGCACAATCATGTGTCGCACAGATCCAGAAGTTCACACACAGAGCAACAGAGGCAGCTGGACTGGCACACAGATGCTGGAATATAAACACATTTAAAATTCCAGTCAAATTATTAATAAAAAGTCATTGGATGTTTGTTTGTTTGCTTCCATCCATTTGAACCATAACTGCGTACCGTAACAAACCTCCTGATGCTGAGCAAAAATACGCGATCTTACTTTTGCAGTGATGTAACTCCATTTAAAAGGAAACAAAGCAGAAGAAAATAGCCATTTAAAACTACCGTAGTCAACATTTGAAATGGATCAAAAAAGTTTTTCAAAATTGTCCTAAGACAAGAATGGATGTTTTTCAATAGTTTTAGGACAACTTTAATGAAAAGTTTCGATCCACTTCAAGTGTTGACTACTGTAGTTTAGTACCCCATACCCCTTATTAAACCCTTATTAGTACCATACCCCTTATTAAACCAAATCTGGCACCCCACTTCTGACAACCAAGTAATTTCACTTGAAAATCTGAAAATGTACTTCTTTGAAACACAAATAAATCAAACATCTGCAATTAAATATGGCTGCATGTACAGTAACTCTAGTAACTAACTAAGTATAATAGAGTGTTCAAACCAGACGTGGCTTGCGTGAATAAATCACACTATTCTGACTATTCGCGCAAACATTTAGAGTTTACTCGCTTCATTCGCGCATCAAATTCGCTTCATTCGTGTGTGAAATTCACTTCACAATAGACGCGTATTCGCGTCATGTGCAGGGCTTCTGTCTGCCCGGGGACTCTAGTTTCGTTGCTAAATGGCTAACATGGATTTAATTGAGAGAGTAGCTGTGCTTTATGTGCTTTAGGAAGGCTGAAAAATAGCGTATATTCGTTTGGCGCCATGTCTGAGTCAACTTGATCCTTTCGGAGGTGCACCCAGCTCTGTGAGTTCATCAACTCCTCCAGAAACTATATCTGGATGTTGGAAGCTTTCAGCAGTGCTTCCGACTAAGTTGAGTCCACTGTGATGAGCTATTGTCCGGTGAACGCATATAACATTTACACCGTGTCCACCGTGTTATATGCATGTGAACGCATATAACATTTACACCGTGTCCTAACAACACTATCAAATGATAAAAGGTATCTTTTCCAGGTTTTTGTCCTAACCATCTACGATGGCGACGCAGAAAATTTATATTTTTGAAATGCTTTCTATTTCTGTGACAATGCATCAACAGCATATACTACTATGACAATGATCACATCAGGCACTAATTATGTGCTTTATTACTTTTAAGGCTTTTTTAGTCAAGAATGTAGTCAACTAAGCAGTTTATTTATAAGGATAGTGCCTATTTTAAAATAGAGAACCATTCAAACATTAGCTCTAAAGTGACGTTGGTGAATTAGTAATGGTTTCTGGTGTTCTGACGTCAGCTGCAGATGTGAATGAATGGCGGAAGAAAGTAGTTCCTCATACAAAAGGGTTTTTAGACTCTCCGTGTTTGATTTTCATTTTTATATACCCGATTGTGCCGTCCAACTGTTGTATAAACGCAATATTACACTCGTAGCAGTGCGGTGTGGCTGTATATCAGCACTGGTGGGACACTCACACACAACGAACTGTGAGGCACAACGCACACCTCCCACCAGTGCTGATATACAGCCATATTGCACTGCTACTCGTGTGATATTGCTCATATATATTCTATATAGCCCATTGATAAGTAAACAACCAAATACCTTCTAGGAGTGAGTACTAAAATCAAAGGCAACAAGTGCAAATGGCTCTTGCTCTTTGCGGGATATTCTTTGTTTTTGTTTTGTTCGTTTTTTAATTCCTCACCAGATCGATTTTCATTTGTGTTGTGAGGGTCACTGTGACCAAAATTGTTGAATGTTGGTGTTTGAGATGGTGAAATTGAATAGAGCGGAGTGTACCGGGATGCCTGATGGTCCTGATGGACAGCTTTTGTTTCTAAACACTGGCCGCTAATGGTCTAAATGCAAGAAGTGTATTTTTTGAGGTTTGGCCAGAAAGTGCTTCTTTAAAGAGGGGGAGAGGTGAATATTAGCGGAAGCATATTAAATGGAAACACATAATCACATACACAGTCAATCTTTCAGGCTTAAGGGAAAATACTGCTGTTGAATAGGATACAAATAAACCAAAACAACTAATATCTATGACCATACTTCTCCAGTTGATCCATTACATGAAGAGTTGCATGTATGTGTTGTATTACAAGTGTTCTAAAATGTTTAAATATGTATTATTATGGATTATAGGAAATACTGTGGAAAAAAATCCTAGCTCTGTTAAACTTGATTTGGGAAATATTTGAAAAAGATATTAAATAAATAAAGGGCTAATAATTTTGACTTCAACTGTACATGCAGTGTCTCACCTTAAAAGGAAAAAAGTTACATACAGTATATAGCGAAATTTAGATCAGTTAGGAGGTGTGTGTGTGTGTGTGTGTGTGTGTGTGTGTGTGTGTGTGTGTGTG
>CAIGQW010012936.1:4505108-4517263 GCA_903798125.1 Danio choprae | reverse complement strand
GTCGCCTAAACACACACACACACACACACACACACACACACACACACACACACACACACACACGTGTATGAGAGACAAGAGGCAGCCTGTGTTTTATCTCAAGAACTTATCACAAGTGCAGCCTGGTTCTGCTTTCTCACACCGCAGTGCTTAAAATAGGGACACTTGAATGAACCAGGAGGCTGATTGGAAATGTTTTTAAAAAGAGGTTTGCTTGATCAGTATATTTTCACAAGGGTATTCTTTTTGCACTGTACTATCTAAAAAAAATATGTATAAAATACACCATCCATTTATCAGCATTAGCTAGCTAGTCACCTTTATCGCTGACTCATTTTAGCTATGGTAAATACAGTACATCTGATGATTGGAATAAAGAAAAAACAGAGTACTAGTTTAATTTAGAACACATTTTAATGTTACGAGCCATTCCACAGACGTCTACAAATTTTCCAATGTGGAAAATATCTGCAGATTATCTTGTTCTAATAACTATTCTAAGTTATGATGTAACAAACCTGTATTGGGTATCGTGAATGGTGGTATTTATTTACAATAATGTCGAAGAGTTTGTCCAGTGCAAAAATATGTATACATTATCCCAGTTACAACCATATCTGTTGAATGGAAATAAAATCTTAGCAAATTTTGGATCCAAAATGTAAACATTTTAAAATAAAACAAAAACTGATCAAACAAAAACTGAAGGTGCAACATCTTTAAAATTATTTGAGATTCAGATTATATCAGTCATTAAACCTGAACCAATACATTGACAATACAACAATTGAAACAAACATAGTAACCAAAAGCAGATTTAACATGTCACGAGCCATTCCACAGACTTCTGCAAATTTTCCAATGTGAGAAATGTCAGCAGATTCTTTCTGAAGTTGTGATGTAACGAACTCATATTGACTTTCCTGAATAGTGGTATTTAATTACAATAGTTTCAAGGATAATGTCCAGTACATATATATATATATATATATATATTGTCCCAGTTACAACCATACAGTATGTGTTCAAACATATTTTGTTGGCGACACAATTTACATTTGTTTGAAATTATTATTATTTTTTACTTTAAATGTAAGATTTATCTTACATTAAAGTGATTCACCCCAAACTTAAAATTCTATCATGATTTGCACACTCTTTTGTTGTCTCAAACCTGTTTTGACTTTCTTTCTTACATTGAACACAAAATAAGTTATTTTGAATAATGATGAAAACCGGTAACCATTGACTTCCTTAGTATTGGTTGGCAGTTTCTAACATACTTCAAAATATCTTCTTTTGTGTTCAACAGAAAAAGGAAACCTGTAAAGGTTTGAAACCACTTGTATGATCAGTTAGTATTGGTAAAAATGTACAATATTTGTGATAATGGTTTAGTTCTTCATTATTTCTACATTAACTCTTTATTATTGGTGCATTTGTTTAATCTATTCATGCACATTAGCGCACGTTAGTGCTTCTGTAGTAATGAAACTAAACTATTGTAGCATAATAGCATTCCATTTATTCTGTTTGGCCTACTGTATAAAATGCTGGGTTGTTAATAATATGGACAAACTCAACCCACTCAAAAATAGGTTCATATTTTCTATAAAATTTTAAAGACACATTTTAACCTAATGGTTGTATTTGTCCATATTTGACCCAATGTTGGATTGCAGCAACCCAATTTTGAGTGTAGAGTGTAGAACTCAAACGTAGATTCCATACTAAAAAAAAAAAAAGTCAAAAGAGAGTAAAGCAAATCTCACAATTCCTATTAGTTATGCGATATATTGGCGTATGCAACCTCAGATGGATAAATTAGTCACTTTGGTCACACTTTATTTTAATGTACAATTCTCACTATTAACAAACCATCAACTATGACTTTTGCCTCAATAAACTAATAATTTGCTGCTTAGTAATAGTTATTTAGGTAGTAGTTAAGTTTAGGTATTAGGTAGGATTAGGGATGTAGAATAAGATATAAACAGTTAATATCTTAATAATAGGCAGGTAGCAAACCGTTAGTTAATAGTTAGAAATGGCACTTAAACTAAAGTAGGGCTGCACAATATTCGTGTTAGCATCGATATAGCAATGCGATCATTCACAATAGTCACATCGCAGGATTTGCAATGTTGAGTTTGTATTACAATTTATCATTTGCATGTGTTTTTGAGGCCTGTTATTGTATGAGGATTTTTAAAAGCATTCCGACATAAGAGATTGTACCGTTAGTAACTTTAATAACGATTCATTTTATTGAATTATTTTTATTTTTATTATTCAATTTCTGTACCTAAATACTGTTAGACTCGGATAACAATATTTCGGATAACAAACTTTTTTTAAATTGAATTTATCTATGCTTTTAATTTGTTTATTAGGTTTTATGCAGATGGACTCCCCTACAGAATCATCCCAGTCATCGAAATGTCACCCAATCTGAAATGAAAAATAATTTTTAAATAGAGTCATCTGGTGAAATTGTATTCATATCGCAATACCGCAGACTACAAAATATATCTACGTTAGATTTTTCCAATGTCATGCATCCCTAAAGTAAAGTGTTACCAGCACTTTTTTTTAACACCCACAATATCTCACTGAAGCCACAATAATAAAAAAAGAAATAAAGAATTGCATTAAATTGACCCAAGGGGTTTTCCAATTCAGATTCTAACCTTGTTTGACAGCTCATCACTGCGGTACAATCCTGCAGATGAGGTAGTATTGTGATCTAATTAACATTCGAGTCATAGGATGCATGTGTGTGTTGTACATTTAAAGAGAATGTGAATGAAATAGAAGTCTAAGCATTGTTTTTGTTTCTGCTACAGAATGGCTTCACGCCGCTCTACATGGCTGCCCAGGAAAACCACCTGGACGTCGTCAAATTCCTCCTGGATAATGGATCCAGTCAGAGCATTGCCACGGAGGTGAGCAGAAGCTTCTGTTCCCGTCTATTCATCACTTGCCTTGCTGCGGCATCCCTCTGAATCATCACACCTCTAGCTATGATACGCACAAACTCAGAATACCCAGTGACCTTGCTGTGCTTTTCAAGGCAGCGGGCAGACACTAGTTGCGCAGTGAGGTTATTGAATGCCTGGCATGTGTGTGTGTGTGCATGACAGAGCAGGGTGCCAGACGTCACTGTCCTTGAGAATGTACCGGGCCCTTGTGTCTCTTAGATGGTGATTATACACCAGAGAATACTTTCATGTTTCAAGAGCTGTTTGCATGTTAATGATCCACGTTGGTGAGAATCAAGGTCTATTTGAAATTCAGATTCAAACTATAAAAAGATGGATTTCAGCATTTTGATGTCAGCATGCTTATTATTTTAATGTTGCTCGCATTAAACATTCTGTGATTTGTTTGATATCAGAGCATATTTCAAATAAATGCGGCATATTTTTTTGACATGCGGCAACAAAGACTGCAGTGAAGAAACATAATATGAAATAGAAATGATATTAGTAGAAGTAGAAACCGTTATTTAAAATTGTGATATTTAAAAACACATATATTGTAATTACAGCATATTAGGCATTCACACAGAACAAATGTGAGCAGAAAAAAAAAAAAGAGTTAAAAAATGTTCAAAAAAGAACTATTTTTTTGTAGGACTGGGCGATATTGAAAAAATATGATCATGATATCATGTTTCATATTATTCGGTATCGATAATTATAGAATTTTTTTAACAATCCAATATTAGTATTTTTTTTATTTAACCACTTTATTTTATTTGACCATCATTCATTCATTCATTTTCTTTTCGGCTTAGTCCCTTTATTAATCTGGGGTTGCCACAACGTAATGAACCGCCAACTTATCCAGCATATGTTTTTCGCAGCGGATGCCCTTCCAGCTGCAACCCATCACTGGGAAACATCCACATACACTCATTCCCACACATACACTATGGACAATTTTAGCTTACCCAGTACACCTATAGCGCATCTCTTTGGACTTGTGGGGAAACCGGAGCACCCGGAGGAAACCCATGCCAACATGGGGAGAACATGCAAACTCCACACAGAAATGCCAACTGACCCAGTCTAGGCTCGAACCAGCAACCTTCTTGCTGTGAGGCGATCGTGCTACCCACTGCGCCACCGTGAGGCCCTTTACCAACATTACTAAGACAAATAATTTTAGTAGTCAAAAACAAAAAAAACAAAAACAAAGTGTGTGCAATGGTAAAGGTAGATTAACATCTGTAAGGTGTGAGTAATAATGATACAGTAAACCTCAAACTCTGTAAACAAAACATAGTATGATAATCATATCTGAGCTTTCAAGTAAAGGAACCAACCATCATTATTCAAATACATCTGAACATTAAAAATTGTGAAGTTGGATGACTATATTATTACTCCCTATGCTAAAAAATCTTTCAAATGGGGAGCTAGTGGCTGGGATGCACAAGAAATGAAACCAAAAAGCCACTCTGGCCACATCCTTACATCCTTTTGTATTTACAATCTCCTCAATGCTGCTAGCCACCGCACTCATTTTCGCATGTGTTGAGATGTTTCCAACTAGGTGCGCCTGGAAAATGCGCGTGAGTCACATGTGTGCCACTTGCACAACATGAGCGCGTCGCTCCCATATGTGTGTCGTGCAAGTCGTGCTCCTCCATTGGAAATTCGTTGGCTCCTCCAGCCTGGTTGGCTCCTCTAACTTACATCCTAAGCTTATTGGCATTGCTTTCAAGGCGCATGCTTAGCAGCCACATTTTAATAAACCTATAGTGCTTCATACCGAAACTTCATGCCGAATCTTTTTTTTAACGATATTGACAGATATTCCTTTGTTTTTTAAGTTTTCCATCTTGTCTGACTATTCAAGGATTCTTGTGTTGTGTGTTTGTAGGATGGTTTTACTCCGTTGGCCGTAGCTCTCCAGCAGGGTCATGATCAGGTGGTGTCTCTGCTCCTGGAGAACGACACCAAGGGGAAGGTGCGATTACCTGCCCTGCACATTGCTGCCCGTAAGGATGACACCAAAGCAGCGGCGCTACTCCTGCAGAATGACCACAACGCAGATATTGAATCCAAGGTACCTCCATCAATAAACAGTCAAGTCTTTCTGCGAGTTTACGTTTAGAACTTGATGGTGCTTATTATTCTGATTACTGTATTTTGCAATTAATGCAATGTAAAATTATATATATATATATATATACGTCGAAAACAAGACTTTGTGGTGGCTAAAGTAATTCAATGGTGCACAAAGGGAGATGCTCATTGTAAATTTACTTAAGGTGCTTTCCACTGGATGATAAGGCACGGTTCGGTTTGGTACGGTTCACTTTTGGGGGCTTTTCTACTGCGTTCCACACTTAGTACCTAGTATTTTTTCTTAGTACCACCTCTGGTGAGGTTCAAAGTTAGCTGTACCATTAACAAAACGTGTTGTTTACAAACTGCAGATCACTGATTTGTTCGAGAGAATCAGTTGCATTGGATTTGCAATACAAAACACAAAACCTGCTATATTTAAATCAACATAGGCTCATTCTGAAAACGTAGCCCTATATACATTTCTGGAGATCGCGAATCTGAAAAATCTGAAAACATTGTAAAAATCAGGCTGCCGTGAGGGCTTTCCTTTTTCTGGATTGCTTTTGAAAACACTGTCAGTTGCATTTATGGAAGTGGGTGGGCGCTGGTCAATCTGTGCTTTTGAAAACACTATCAATTGGGTTTAGGGAAGGAGGAGGGTGTGGGGGATTGGTCGGTTGGTCAGTCAGTCAGTCAGCAGAGGCTTCCGGTGGATTTACGCGAGAAGAGCAGGCGTGAATGGCACTCACGAGAGAAATTTGAGATCTCAAAAAGCGTACACAGCAGCCTCTGGCGGATTCACGAAAACAAAAACTGCAAAAAAATGTAGCTCCTTGGACATATTTGGCACTCTCCAGAAATGTATATAGGGGTACGTAATTAGAATGAGTCTGGGTTGATTTAAATAGTCAGCTGCAGCCACTGCTGTATTGTTGGTTTCCACAACTAAACTGTTTTTATACCACCGCAAGAAAAGGACACCTGAAATGGCAGCATTGTGGTCAGTAGAAGAGGTCCAGATGTTCCTCTTAATAGTAGCAGAGGATTGGATCTAGCGAGAGTTTGATATGACAACCCGGATCTAAAAAAATTCAGGATGTCACAGTAGCATCGGCAGCGCACCTATAGCTACAGTCCCACCCATTTTAAGCAGTACTTAACCGCAGTGGAAATGCAAACCAAGCCAAGCAAAACAGAACCGATGGGAGAAATTTTAACCATACTGTATGATGCAGTAGAAACACAATTGTCATCCTTAAAGAAAGTCAGTTAAAATGTAGACAAACAGCAGGTGCACCATCCAGTTAAGTTGTTGTGGTGTCGTGTGATGTGTGGTTTGTCGCTCTCCCTCACCATGTAGCCACCGTACAGCTTGGTGCTCCCATTGTGACTTTGTGAACACTAATCAGACCATTCTCTCTCCTCCCGCTCTGGTGGTCCCTCTAGATGATGGTGAATAGAACGACAGAGGTATACATGTACAAACTCTACACACTTCATAAAGTGCCCACGTCACGCTGGTGCTGTGGCTGCCGCCCCATCCCCTCCTGTCCTTGCTCAGTGCTTTTTTTTGTCTCAGTAGAATGGCACTTTATTACTAACGGCAGTGGAGAACTAGCATGGGGAGGAAAATCTCTAGCTAAGCCAGTCGAGATCTGCAGCTGAGAGAATTACTTGTACTATAAAAGGTTTTGTGGTAAGACTGGTGAACTATGGAATTTTGACACCCCTTGTGGCATCAAATGGAATTCCAAGACACTCCTAATAATTGTATTGGTCTCACAGAATCACACCTGGTCACACCTAATTATGAAGTCAACATATTATTGGCCTGCTTATGGCATAGTTTTGTCCCAAATAGAAAAAAAAGTTTTGTGTAAAAACTATGTATAGATAAGTATTAATGTCAATCCTGGACTAGTTGGTTTATGCCGGTTTAGTTCTGGTTTGACTTTAAGTTGCTACTTAAAGTGTCAAGTTAATCTGTTTGATCAAGATAGTTCTGGTGATTAAACTATTAGTTTACCCCAAAATTTAAATTCTGTTATTAATTACTCACCGTCATGTCCTCTAAGACCTTCATACATGTTTGGAAAACATATTAAGATATTTCAGACAAAATCTGAGGGACAGTAATGGTCCTAAGACATTCAAAGTTCTGAAAAGGAAACAAAAACATTGTTATAACATTCCATGTGACTTCAGTGGTACAACTGTAATCATTTGAAGACTTTTGCCTCTCTTTAGCCATGTCAGGTCCTGGGCAATTTACTACGGGCAATTCAAGGTTTGTGTGTTGCGCTGCTGACTGTAACGGCAATACAACATATTGGCCGAAGTAAAAACACACTCTGACGACTTGGCTAGGAGGAGAAAACATTGGAAAACAAAGTCATTTACAGGTTTTTTGGTGCACAATGTGTTCTTTGAGCGTCATATGATTACAGTTGAACCACTGAATTCACATGGAATATTTTTACATTGGTTTTTGTTCCTTTTTTGGAATTTAAATGTCTCATGATCCTTGCTGTCTATGCAGGGTAAGAGAGCTCCCTAAGATATCTTTATTTGTGTAAATGAAGGTCTCAGGTGATTGGAAAGACATGAGGGTGAGTAATTAATAACAGAATTTTCATTTTTGGGTGACCTAATCCTTTAATTTAATAAATCAGCCTGCACACCAGCATGCAAAACCATTTCCTGGTAAGAAATTTGTGTTATTTGAGTATCCCTGAATATGTATTATGCTTGGATTTCTTTAGATAATCAAAATGCATTTTTAGACAAAATATCTAGTACCAGGATAACACCCAAGAGGTGAAGGTTTTATAGGGTCAGACTCCTCAGCTGCAGAGCGCTTGTCTCGTCTTATGCATGATGGTCCCCTCTTGGCAGGTGCCAGCAGAAAGAGCTACTTCTTTTCTCTTTTCTTTTCTTTTCTTTTCTTTTCTTTTCTTTTCTTTTCTTCTCTCTCTTCTCTTCTCTTCTTCTCTCCTCTCCTCTTCTTTCTATCTTCTCTTCTTCTCTCCTCTCCTCTTCTTTCTATCTTCTCTTCTCTTCTCTTTTCTTCTCTTCTCTTATCTTCTCCTCTCCTCTCTTCTCCTTCTTCTCCACAGTCAGCATGGCTTCCAGATTTGTTCCAGCTGTCCTGCAACTTAACAACTCTGATTTGCACTGCATGACATGCAACTTACAGTATTACTTATATACTTATAATATAACTTATATACGTTATTAACCACTGAGAATAATTTCTTCTCTGTCAAAATTACAATAGCCTACTGTTTATTTTAGCTGTGCGCTATATATAACTCAATATTATTTGCTTTCAAATGACATAAAATAAAGTTTTGATGCTTTAACGGTGCATAGTTAGATGCAGTGCACTATATGCATGTTTGCACATGTGACATCATGTGTTCACCTCCACTAAAGCTTTATATGTGTTAATTCAACTTCTGGCCAAAGACTTCTGAGGCTTTATATTGTACATCCGAGGAAGACACATCCTTTAACACTAGAACCACCACAGGGTCAAATTTACCCATACCTGTTTATTGAAAGTACATAACAGATTTTCAATAAAATATCCAAGTCTTCTAGTCATTGGGACTTATTCGCGAAACACAAACAGAATGAATGTTTGTGTAAATTGTTACAAAATCTGTTCTGCTGTCATTTTTTAGATACACAAAAGTGCTCATATTAGTCAGAAAAAAATTACAATTGCTCCCTATCTGAACTAACCCTATCTCCCTAAGTGAATACATTTAATATTGATAGTCTTTTGCATTTTTGCTTGTGAAAACACTATTGGTTGGGTTTAGGGAAGGGTTTAGGAAAGTGGTTTGCTATGTGATCTGCATGAGAAGCCCCGCCTTCTCCATGTACAAGAAGGATGAGTATCTGAAAAGTACAACAAAATGCATCCTAAGTAACGTATTTCAGATTCGCAAAAATGTAGACTGCGCCCTCTAGTGGATTTGTCATCTTAAATATGCAGCGAAACATAATCGGAGCAACGCATATTATGTTTTGCAAAAATGTAGGCTGAGGTACGAATTTCCTAATTGCGAAAGCACATTTAACATTTAACTAATGTTTTTTATAGTTCTGTTTGAATAAAACAGGGTGGGTTAAAACTGGAATCAGATGTAGCCCAGGGCACATCAGTTCACCATTCCCAAAATGTAGCCCTGTGCACAGATCTCCAATGAGCCTGGGTTAAAACTGATCACTATATCACTACACCACTATATCACCATAACAAAGCCATATAGGCAAACTGGTGTAAATTAATAACAAAATCAACATGGTGATGACGATGGCTACCTCTGTGGTGTTTTTGTTTTTTGTTTCCATCTTTAGTCATAATCATTTACTTACTCATTCTGAATAACCTTAAAAACCACCATCTACTCTTAAGCAACTGATTTGTAAATAATGCAATATTTTATTTAGTAATGAAAGATTAGTCATTAAGAAAGTATAAAAATACAGTCAAGCACATAATACATGTGCTTGTAAGTCAAGAATACAGCATTTGTAGCTGTATTTATAAACTGCTTGTTAATGTCTGAGTTCATACTTAACAAATGAGAAATGAACTATTTGGTAATGCTTAATAAATGATTAACAGTGTGTAGTTATAAAGTGTCACCAAATAAGCATTTATATAGTCTCAACTTGCAACTTTTGCAGAGCTGTTTCGAATGTGATGACATCACAAATGTTGATTTGGCTGAGACGGATGTTGTACCATGTACATCATACAAAATATTGTTCTCAGAATCAAAATCAGTATACTACCAACATAATACAGTGGCATAAATTTGCTTTTAGCCATATCATGAGTAAATTTTACCCTCCGGCGGTTCTAGTGTTAAACTAGAAAAACCCTCCCATTTATTCCAACCACAGCCTGATATATAAACAGAGAGATCAATGTTTAGCCAAAAAAGCTAAAGAACCAATCAGCTAGATTGAGTTTGCATGGTGTGAGGGATCAACCAAAGGATGTGTCTTCACTCAGCGGTCATTTGTCAGCAGATTTACTGCACCACGCCTGGCCTGGTGTCGTCTTTTCTTACATAGAGGAAGAGGTCAGGTCAGCTGACGAGGGGTCGAGGTGTTCATAGTTCTGTATGTGATCTTTTGACCCCTGTGCTCTATTTGTCTCTCTGTCCCGTTCCAGAGTGGCTTTACCCCTCTCCATATAGCAGCTCATTACGGGAACATCAACGTTGCGACCCTGCTGCTGAACCGCGGGGCTGCCGTTGACTTCAAGGCGAGGGTAAGGACGCAAAGCCCCAGCTGAATGCATAGGGAACTGCACTAGGGTCAAGGCACGGTCATTCACTCTATGCAGGGCCTTCTTTAGTCCCTGCGGAAAATCATTTCATATTTAAAGTATTGACTGAAATTGCTCCCTTAAGGATAGTGTTTACTTGATTTAGTAACGATTCAATTTAATTAAATTACAATCAAATGAAATAATATGTAATGTATATACAGTTGAAGTCAGAATCATTAGCCCTGCTGAATTATTAGCCCCCCTGTATATTTTTTTTCACAATTTCTTTTTAACGGAAAGATTTTTTTAACACATTTATAAACATAATACTTTTAATAACTAATTTCCAATATCTTATGTTCTTATATCTAATATATTATATCTAATATCCTTTTATCTTTATCCTTGTTCTTTAGACAATCGAAAAAATGTATTGTTTAAGGGAGCTAATAATATTTGTAACGTACGGACGCTGACAACAGAGATGAGGATCCACGTGCAGTTTATTTAAAGAGAAGTTGTGCAGGCAATGGTCAAAAACGGGGAAAAAGTAGCATGAAGATCATCCAAAATACATGGTCGAAAAACAGGCAGAATAAGACAGAAAATCAAAGAATCAACAAGAACAATAAACAATACAAAGGGTCAAAAACACATTGGTACAAACAAGAAAAAAACACTTTGTAATGCTTTACTAGGAAAACATGACTCCGCAAAGCGTGTGTGAATGTGAGAAGTGTATATAGTCTCTGTCATCAGTCTTTGATCAGCTGCCAGCTGCGTGTGTGTAATCATCGGAAAACCAGAACAGGTGTGTGTAAGGTGCATGACAGGATTTGTAGTCCATATGGTGACGGGATAGTAGTAAGAGTGAAAGTGAATGATTCCCAGCGATCTACAAGCCTGGTTTGCTGTTGATTGTGACAATATTTTTTTAATTTTTTATTAAAAACTGTTTTTACTCTAGCTTAAATAAAACAAATAAGACTTTCCCCAGAAGGAAAAATATTTTAGGAAATACTGTGAAAAAAATCCTTGCTCTGTTAAACATAATTTGGGAAATATTTGACAAAGAAAAAAAATTACAGGAGGGCTAATAATTTTGACTTCAACTGTATGTATAATTGGCATCTATTTAGACTTTTTTGGCAGAGTATTTTCATGGTGGTAGAAAAAGTATTTAATTTAAAGAAAAAAAGAAGAAGAAGCAGTTTGGAGTAGTTTTTCATTATATAAATAAACTAATATACAAAAATATATTTTGTTTCATATATAGAAATGCAGCAAAGCAGTTTTGTTAAAATATAGCTATGAGAAAACATAACTCAATTGGTCATGTGATGTTACTAGCATTCTGTAAAAATAATAAAGCAGAACATTATAATATCATATTAAACAAATACCAGAGCCCTCCAAAACTTGATAATATTTATGAATCAGTTTATTATATTTGTAATAACTAAATATGTTTACATAATTAAGTCATACATGAGTTTTACAATTTGACATTGCTTTTCAAAGTTTTGGGGTCAATAAGATTAAAAAAAACAAAAAACGTCTTATTATTATTATTTGTTTAATTTATTCATTCATTTTCTACATTTATACTTTTATTCAGCAAGGGCACATTAGAGTAGTTTAAAGAGACAGCAAAGATATTTCTACTTTAAACAAATACTGTTCATTTCAAATTTCTATTCATCAAATTTTAAAATACATTATGCCATAGTTTATGCAAAAATAGCCCAACAGAAAGTGTTAAACTATTTCTGAAGGATCAC
>CAIGQW010012936.1:4483397-4495108 GCA_903798125.1 Danio choprae | reverse complement strand
GTGTGTGTGTGTGTGTGTGTGTGTGTGTGTGTGTGTGTGTGTGTGTGTGTGTGTTTGAAATGCGAGAATATTCAGCATTGAGTTTGCATTGCTTCAAAGCTGCATTTTTTTGCGTCTCTTGCAGTCTGGACTCACGCCGATTCATGTGGCTGCTTTTATGGGCCATGAAAACATTGTGACTCAGTTAACAAATCACGGAGCGTCTCCTAACACAATGAATGTGGTGAGTACAACCATCTCCAACCCCGCCAACAACAAACAAACAGTTTTTGATAATGAACAAAAAAGTAAAACAAAAACATTTTAGCCATGTTCCTCTGTGGAACGTGCCATTGGTTTAGTATCATGTATCATGTTTCCAGCCTTTTAGGGTAATAACAGTCTCCATCCGAGTGCTTAAACATACGTCTGACCACAGGTTGGAGCTCCTCGGTCTACTGTAATTAGAGTACAGTCAGACTGTAATCATGCTCGACTGTTCCCTATCAGACAGACAGTGGGCCAACAGCGAGCCACTGTTACTGTAGAAACACGCTTTAGGCTTTGTTGGGGTGCAGCTCATTGAGACAGTCAAAACAAAGAGAGTTTGGGCAGAGGGGCCGGGTTTAATGAAAGGACTGTGCACACACAGGGACACACACACACACACACACACACACACACACACACACACACACAAAGGCTTACTGTCCAAACACAGTAGTACCTTTTTTCCAGAAGCTTCCTCTGTGTGTGTTTCAGAGGGGAGAGACGGCGCTCCATATGGCTGCCAGGGCAGGACAGGCAAACGTGGTGAAATTCCTGGTGGCAAATGGAGCAGATGTGGACGCCAAAGCCAAGGTGAGTGAGAGATTAGTGCTGTTTAAAGAGACGAGTGCTGATACTTTTTCTCAGGTTAGGGTTAACGATTAGAACAAAGCCTTAAACCTTAGTGTTAAAGTTGTCATCGAACTGGTGACTTAATGGGATAGTCATCATTTACTCACCTTTGGTTTGTTCCAAACCAGTTTGAGGTTGTTATTTTATTTTGTTCTGGTTACCTGAATCTTGGAAAACTGTAAACATTGACATCAAATAGTATGGACGTCAATGGTTACAGGTTTCCAACATTTTTCAAAATATCTTCTTTTGTGTTCAACAGAACAACAATAAATCTCAAATGGTTTGGAAGAAGTCAAAGGTGAGTAAATAAGGAAAATTAAAATGTTTGGGTGAACTATCTCTTTAAAGGACTGGCTGTATGCTATCTGTTTAATGAGTTGTAATATAACTGTCATGTGTTCCAAAAATGTATTAGAGAGCTTTCAGTTTAAAATAAGCCATAATTAATAAGGTTATTAATTATAACATGCTGTTTTTATGTGTGTGTGTGTGTCTTTAAATACAAATGAGCTACTGTTTCCCGCCCCCACATTCTATTAGAGGGCGGTGCCTTTACAGATTGTGCCTCAGTTACTCTGGAAACAACACACAAAACATCTGCATGCATTTTAAGGCTTTGCCTGGTTATGCTTTTTGTGAGTGCACAGAAAGTATGTGCACAGAAAGATGGCGCAATTTCTGTGTATTCAAATGTTCTTTCGCATTCTTTCCCCTCACCTCCTTAGGCAGGATAGTCAGGATGTTTTGACGTATACATTTCCAGAAGAAAACCTGGGGCTATAAACAAGCCACTTCAGGGAGTTCAAAAACAGTGCATACTGATATAGAGACTAAAGTTTTCGAGTGTGTTTGTGGAGTTCGTGTTTTGTAACTTTGCAAAACTTGTTCGTGCTCAAAAAAGCAACACTGTAAAAAGAAGTAACACTTATAAAAATTAAAAAAGTGTAAAAAGCACACCAGGCCCTATTTAAATCATGTAGTTTGTTTAAAAGAGATTAGACCTGCATGATTTTTACCAAAATATCTTAGTGATATCAAGCGTGGGCTGTTTTTACTGGAAACAAAAAACAACCCCATCCAAAACACCCCAATAACTACATAACAACATGCAAAAACTCGGTGGGAACACCTTGGTACATTTATATTTATTAATTTAGCAGACACTTTTATCCAAAGCAACTTACAAGTGAGGATAAAAGAAGCACTTTAAATCACCAGAGAGTTGACAACTCTATTTTAGTAAAAAAAAAAAATTATAATGAATTAGTTTTAGATTTTCTCGTGTAAGAGAAATAATGTCTCGTACAGGTGGTTTGTCAAGGCCACTCACCTGTCTGAAGCACACACAGAATTGCACAATGTTTTGCAAGAAGTATGGGGTGCTTATACGAAGGTGTCTGGTGCATATGGAGAGGAAAAGAGTCACCTACAGGTGGTTTGTCAAGCCCACTCACCTGTGTGGAGCACACTCAGAATTGCACAATGTTTTTTTGCAATGGAGAATTACCCATTATGCTTTGCGTGTACGCGTAAGGAGGATGGTCCGAACTTTTGGTCAGCAGCTTGATGTGTATAAAGAGTCACATTTGGACAGCTTTGAAAGGATAGTTTTAATATATTTTACTTGCTTTTAACGTCTTTGAACTAATACCGCTGTTGATCAGCACCACCTCCTGGACTGATTATTTAAACATGCAATCTAATGGGAATGGAAAGCAACTATTTTGAGTCATTTTACCCTCATCGTCAGACGGCATTTTGCGCCATCGCTAAAGTGAACATTTTCTCTTTTTTTTTTTCAAATATATAACCAACCCAAACAAATGTTATTCACCGAAACGTTTGACACACAAAGTGGCATATTGAAATGACAGAAAACCACATACCATGGTAAATACTATAAAAACTAACATATAATACACAAACTAAAGGAAACATAATCTGCTCCCAATTAGAGTCAACATGCAAATCAGCCAGAAGAGTATAAGTAATATACTTTTATTGGTCATTTTTGGAATTTGCATGGCTTACATACCTGTTACGTTTCATGCAGTAATATGGTATTGCAGTGATGTGTATTAAGTGTGATGTGTGTGTGCGCACTAAGCACAGTATAACAGCCAACAGATCTGGAACACTGACGCAGTATTTTAACATCTTATCTGATGGCAGACACTGAATTAGGAGAATGCTTTTCTCTTGCATTGAACTGCATCTGACAGAAGTATAACGGCTTTAACACACATCTTTCAAAATATTTCAAAAAAGGTTGTGCATCACAGACACACTCAGTTAACCACTCAAAACGGTATTGACACTCACTTTCGGATCAGGAATTACCAGGTGATAAAATGCTGCTCTCGCTGATGACAATTCTAAACAGAAGTTTGAAGCATCATACCGGTAGGTCCTGGGTGCTATGGTGCCCTCCATGCAGCAATGAAGAAAAAAAGGTCTATAATAAGGTGTCAGAGGAAAAAAATGTAGGGCGATTGTAGGGTAGCACAATCGCCTCACAGCAAGAAGGTCGCTGGTTTGAGCCTCAGCTGGGTCAGTTAGCATTTCTGTGTGGAGTTTGCATGTCCTCCCCATGTTTGTGTGGGTTTCCTCCGGGCGCTATATGCGCTATAGGTGAATAGAATAAGCTAAATTGTCTGTAGTGTATGTGTGAATGAGTGTGTATGGATGCTTCCCAGTGATAGGTTGCGGCTGGAAAGGCATCTGCTGGCAGTTAAGTTGGCAGTTCATTCCGCTGTGTCGACCCCTGATTAATAAAGGGACTAAGCTGAAAAGAAAATGATTGAATGAATGAATGAGGAAACAAATGTGTCAGAATATTTCTTTGGCAACAAACCAAACAGATAACATTAGCCCAATAGCCAACATAGCAACAGTCTAGTTTTTTCCTATATGATGCACTAAACACTTGTACATTTTACAACCTCCATAAAGGAAAACAAGAGCAAAATGTTTTATATATATATGTGTGTGTTTATAGGACGATCAGACCCCGTTGCATATATCCAGTCGTCTGGGAAAACCAGACATTGTCCAGCAACTGCTGCAACATGGGGCTTCACCCGACTCCACCACCACATCTGGATACACGCCACTGCACCTGGCTGCACGGGACGGCCACAAAGACGTGGCATCCATCCTGCTGGACAACGGAGCCTCTCTTGGCATCACTACCAAGGTCAGTCATAAAACAAAGCTGGATGATTCATAAAGCTTTTATAGATTTGGCTGTGACTGTGACAAAAAACTAGAGATCAATGGCTATTTTACAAGAATGATACACTGTAAGTTAGGTTAAGTGTAAGTTAGGTGGACATTTTTTTGAGCTCAATGTTGAGTTTACTTTTCTTTTTTTTTTTTAACTATTTAACTGTATGCGTAGAACTGTTTGTTCAATGAAAGTAAAGAAATCAGTTGAGGAGACAAAATTTAGATTTCTTAATTTCAGCGTTTATGTCAGGTTTCAGGAAAGGGAAGGATGAGGACTCAATCGCAGGGACAAAAATATGGGTTTATTAATTATAAAATAAAACAAAAGGCAACAAAAACTACCCAGAGGGCAAAAAACAACTAAAACACAAAAAACCAACTTGACTGGGCTGGCAGGGAATAGCAGGGCTGCACAAGACTGGACACGACTAGACAAGACAAGACTCGATACTGGAAAGATGACAAACTGGCACAGGACAGCAGACATGAGGAGATTATAAAGAAGAAATAATTGGCAAACAAACAGGTGAACACAATAAACTAAGGATGGGTTAACAAGGAGGGTGGGACTAGACAATAGACAGGAGAGCACATGACACAAAGAAACAACACAAGCCATGTGCTCAAATAAAACAGGACTAGAACACGCAGCCAATGAGAGAACCCATTAACCGCATGCTCACATGAAACACAACACTAAAGCACACGACCAACATGTAACCATGGAGTCACATGCTCTACACAACGCCAAGACGAGACAGAACGCAAGACACGAGTACATGATAAATAAAACACTTACCGTGCACTCACACATACGATGTGCATGTTCCAATCCCAGCTCCAACCGAAACCAACTAGACTGAGGCGATGAGAATAGAACACAGACGCCACAGACAAAACAAACATGAAAGCAAGCGAGCACACTTGAGACCTTGCGTTCACAACAACGACAAGAGACACTGACCAAGACAGGATGAGTCCCTGAGCACGACATACAAGAAAAGACAGGACTAGTGTCTGGACTCTGCCACCAAAACAAGAATTAACACGATAGAAGTGGCAGAATCCTGACAGTTTACTTGTATTTTCAGTATGTCCCATTTTCGGTTTCCTGTTTTAAAATCTACATTAAACGAAAACATGCTTAGCCACGCCCATCCAACCATTAGTTTGCTAATAGTAAAAGATGAGAGGAGGAGTCCAAAAAATAAAACCCCACCCTCTAGAAAATGCTTCGTTTGAGTTGGAAATTGTACAGCAACTTTCAGTTCACACAGACTTTAATAGGAAATACATACTACACAGGAGTCAGTTTTTACATAGTGATCCTTGGGGTAAAATGCAATATTTTTCTATGGTATGTCTAATTTGAAATATTAGAAATCTAATTTGACTAAACTGAATAACAATGATATGGTTACGTTACGTAAAAACAAAATAATACTATGATACTGTTGAACTGTTGAACACCTTCAGTGTTTTGCCTTAATTATTTCCACAATGAAACTTGTATGAAGATATAATATTCTAGTCACTGCCCATTACACACACAAAACACTGAACAATTATATAAACTTGTACAAGTTTTCATAGTTGAAGCAAAATACAAGCGCAATCACTGGCTTCATTGCACAGCATTTCTTTATCAAAAGCATTCGCCTTGCTTATACAGTTTCAGACACTTTAACCATTTTCCTTTCAAAATGCTCTACAAGACACTGTTAAAGGGACGGTTCACCCTAAAATGTGCTGTTAATGGTCTCAACTTCAGGCCATTTCAGATGTAGATGATGGTGTTTCTCAAGTAGAACATGTGGTCATTGGTGACTTATTATGCAGTTCAATGGTAGCATCACTATTAGAGCTCAAAATTAACACCTGTGTCTTCTGACTATACTTTGAGGTCTTATAAAATGAAGTGATCAGTTTATGCAAGAAACTGAACATTAGTTGCAACATTATTATCTGTAATCCACAGCTTTTTGGTGTTTTTAATGCTCTTGAATGGACTAAATGCACTTGAATCTCCAGACTTTTTGAAAAGTATGCAAAGGACAAAGCCCGGTAAGCATTTTTTGTGTTTAAAAGATGTCTAATAGACGCCCAAACACAGATGTCGAGGCTAATCTAATAGACATCTAACAACAGACCAAAAATAGACTAGGCATCAAATAGACAGGAATGAATGATTACACACGTGAAGTGAGGCTAATGGGTCTATTTGTTGACTTTTTTGGGCTATTGTTAGATGTCTATTAGATTTTCACTGTGTTTGGTGTTTGTTTTTGCACTGGCTGTGTTTGGACATCTATTAGACATCTTTTAAACACAACATTGCTTAGTGGAAGGACAGATCATTGATTTTTTTTTTCTTAAATAGATTTTGATTGAATAATTTGTTAGGCAGTTTAATGCAACATATAGAAACAATGTTAGCAACCAGACCAATAAAAAAAGCAATAGTATGCAAGATGGTGGCTGAAGATTCCTTCTATTGAACCGGTTTATTTTGTATTATGTCCATTTTTTTCTATGGTTCTGTTCTGCTCGTTGATTTTTGAATACGTTTGTTTGATCTCTCTTGTTTCCTTTCTTTATGCCTTGTGATGGGATGTTGATTTCGTTCTGATTGGTTTAATGGAGCAAACAGCTCCCTTCTTCATCAATCTGCTGTTGAGTTTGTGATAAATTGGTAAATGAATTCAATTTTGAACAAACCAAGCATGTGAGCAGTGTTGTGCTGACAGCGTTTTATGTTATATGACTCAGACGGGAGGCTGTTTCAGATTATTCATTAAACTGATTATTCAGTAAAACGAGTCATTATGCAAATGTGTGTTTTGCCCTTTGCTTTACTATCAACAAGCCAGAACTAAAAGAACTACAGCGAAAATGATGTTCATAATTGAAAATTGAATGTGGCATGACTCTATGATTGCTGCAATGCATGAAATGTGGACAAAATAATGGGATCCAGTCAGAAACACATCATTTTCTGTATGTGTTCATAGTTTGACAAAATATAAAATGAACTGTAATATGAACTAGTACCTATGAATATTAAACAGCAGAGATGCTGCTGTTTAAATAGGAAGTCCGCATGTTCTGTGTGTATTTGTGTGAATGAGTGGCAGAGTTTCATCTAAACACATTTTCCCATTGTACACATGATGTCAATTCATGCATTCATTAATTTTCCTTCGGCTTAGTCCCTTTATTCATCAGGGGTCGCCACAGCGGAATGAACCACCAACTTATCCAGCATATGTTTTACACAGCGGATGCCCTTCCAGCACCCAAAAAAAAAACCCCCCATACACTCTCATGTGCACACACATATTAAATTCGCCTATAGCACATGTCTTATACTGTGTGGGAAACCGGTGCACCCGGAGGAAACCCACGCCAAGAAATTCCAACTGACCCAGCCGGGACTTAAAACAGCGATCTTCTTGCTGTGAGGCGACAGTGCTAACTGTATCGGCGATTTCAATTCACTAATGTTTTAATTAAATTTAATAAACTTTTATCAGTTTTACACAGAAATTCACTCGCAAAACTAATAGTTCAGTTTAACTTTTAACAAATACTACTACTACTACTACTACTACTACTACTACTACTACTAATAATAATAATAATATTAATAATAATAATAGTGTTTATTAATAATAAATATAATAAAATATTAATTAGAATGACACGGTGGCTCGCTGGTTCGAGTCCCGGCTGGGTCAGTTGGCATTTCTGTGTGGAGTTTGCATGTTCTCACCGCGTTGGCGTGGGTTTCCTCCGGGTGCTCCGGTTTCCCCCACAGTCTAAAGATATGCAGTATAGGTGAATTAAATAAGCTAAATTGGCAGTAGTGTGTGTGTGTGTGTGTGTGTGTGTGTGTGTGAATGAGTGTGTATGGATGTTTCCGAGTACTGGGTTGCAGCTGGAAAGGCATCCGCTGTGTAAAACATATGCTGGATAAGTTGGCTTATCCAGCATATCCAGCATAAATGAATTATAAATTATGTTAATTTTACCTTCAAGCCCTCCAAGACGTATGTAACCTTAAACATTTAGGAAATATATTAGCGGTAACTGTGATCCTTGGTGATTCATAAAATGATAAATTCACAGATATTAATTGAGTTCTACCTGATGTATTTTGTCTTGTTTCTTGTTATGAATCACGTAGGTTTCAGCTATATATACAGCGGGGAAAATAAGTATTGAACACGTCATGTTTTTCCCTGGGAATAATATTTCTAGAGGAGCTGTTGACATGGAATTGAACCAGACTTTGGTAAAAACTCAAACAATACAAACACAAAAATAAAACAAAGCCAAGAAAAATCTGACAAAATTAGTTTTTTGTAATAACAATGAAATGACACAAGGAGAAAGTACTGAACTACTGAAATGTATTTATCAAATATCAAATGCTTTTGTGGTGATGGCAGCTTAAAGACGCCTCATATGGAGAATTAAGTCACATGCATTGCTCATCTGTGATTTATTTCACAGACTTTAACAGAGTGTTAAAACTCTTGATGGTTCTGTGGGTCTCGTCTATCAAATCTGATCTTTATTTTGTATTTTCAATTGATTCAAGTCAGGTGATTGGATGTGCCAATGTACAGCTTGATTTTCTTTCTCTGAAAGTTTTCTTGGCTTTGTTTTGGATCATTGTCTTGCTGAAATGTCCACCCTGGTTGGTTTCATCTTCATCATCCTGATAATGTAGATGTTGGACTGAAGCAGCTAATATTCATTTACACTGACGAAGGGCAGAGGGTTGCTGAAGAATTTCAGAAGAGATTTCAGCTGCTGTCTGGGCTTTCACTACCTTTCTACACCTCCCTTTCTTCATGTGTTCAATACTTTTTCTTTGTGTCATTTTATTTTATTACACACAACTTCATTTGTAATCTAATTATATTTGTTTTCTTAGCATATATGGATTTCTTTGATTGTTACCCACATCCAGTGAAAATTTCAAATCAACAGCACCTTTATAAATATGTTTTCTGAGAAAAACGGTGACGTGTTCAATGCATATTTTCCCCACTGTATATAGAAATTAAAATGAAAGTTTTACTGTTTTAATAGTCTCACCTCTACAAGTAAATAAATAACTAAATAAATAAATTGTTGGTTTAACTATCACGTCAAATATTCGGGTGGGTTGTAGATTTTAAATCACAAATGAGATGTTAAAAAAGATGTAATTCTGTTTTGACAAGTACTCTGCTTACTAGCCAGCGAAAAGAAAATACAAATAAATAATGGAAGCTAATGCAGTGTTCAGAATGATTTGTGATCAACTCTGGCTCATCATGAAACCTCTCTGAGTTAGATTCACACAGCTAGATAGAATGCTCAACACTGATTCCCAGCAGCTCATCGCTGGCATAAATCACACTTCCTGACACGTTTAGTATTAGCATAAATCACACAGCGGTGTTAAATTGTGGCTTGAGCGTAAATCAGCAATTCTCTGTTTACTAACTGTTTTCGTGATCAAATGCATTATATTTCTGTCCTGGACATTTTAGCTGAGCACATAAAAGCAGACTCTTGCAACTCTTGCACATTTAAAGAAGGAGCATCTCATCCATCACTGCAACTCACCAAACTGCCACATGTGGAGGGTTTTGCTAGCAGTGTTTTTGCTGGGTTTGATTGGCAGTGCATGGAATGCATTACAAAACACTTTTACATTACTACATGATTTTAACATCATGTCAGTTATAAGGGACATCTGATGATGTTTGGGAACTTTTGGAGTTACTGCATGTGGGATGTTTTGGTGTTTGGTGAACAAAATTCTCTGGTCTGAATGGAGTGAATGTCAGGCATTACATTTGAAGAAAACCAGGCACCGCTCATCACCAGGCTATACCATCCCTACAGTGAAGCATGGTGGTGACAGCATTATGCTGTAGGGATGTTTTTCAGCAACAGGAACTGGAAGACTAGTCAGGATAGAGGGAAAGCTGAATGCAGCAATGTACAGAGACATCATGTATGAAAACCTGCTTTAGAGTGCTCTTAACCTCAGACTGGGGCGACGGTTCATCTTCCAGCAGGACAATGACCCAAAGCACACCGCCAAAATATCAATGGATTTTCTTCACAACAACTGGGTGAATGTCCTTGAGTGGCCCAGCCAGAGCCCAGAGCTAAATCCCATTGAACATCTCTTGAGAGATCTGAAAATGGCTGTACACCATCGCTTCCCATCCAACCTGATAGAGCTTGAGAGGTACTGCAAAGAGAAATGGGCAAAAATTCCCAAAGACAGGTGTGCCAAGCTTGTGGCATCATATTCAAAAAGACTTGAGGCTGTAATTGCTGCCAAAGGCGCATCAACAAAGTATTGAGCAAAGGCTGTGAATACTGATGTACATGTGATTTTTCAGGTTTTTTATTTTTAATAAATTAGCAACAATTTCAAAAAGTCTTTTTTTACATTTCATTATGGGGTATTGTGTGTAGACTTTTGAGGAAATAAATGAATTTAATTCATTTTGGAATAAGGCTTTAACATAAAAAAATGAAGCGCTATGAATACTTTCCGGATGCACTGTATATAAAAAACATATTTATGTGTTTATGTGTCTTTGTGTGTGTGTTTGTGGCTTTGTGTGAGTCTTTGTGTCATTGTGTGTGTGTATATGTATGTATATATATATATATATATATATATATATATATATATATATATATATATATATATATATTCATTCATTCATTTTCATTTCGGCTTAGTCCCTTTATTAATCTGGGGTCGCCACAGCGGAAAATGAACCGCCAACTTATCCAGCATATGTTTTACGCAGCGGATGCCCTTCCAGCTGCAACCCATCTCTGGGAAACATCCATACACACCTATTCACACTCATACACTACGGACAATTTAGCTTACCCAATTCACCTATACTGCATGTCTTTGGACTTGTGGGGGAAACCGGAGCACTCGGAGGAAACCCACGCCAACACGGGGAGAACATGCAAACTCCACACAGAAACGCCAATAGACCCAGCCGAGGCTCGAACCAGCAACCTTCTTGCTGTGAGGCGAACGTGCTACCCACTGCGCCACCGTGAGGCCATATATATATATTGTTGTGTTTGTGTGTGTGGCTTTGTGTGTCTTTGTGTATGCGGCTTTATGTCTGTGTGTGTTAATGTTTGTGTGTGTGTCTTTGTGTTTGTCTTTGTGTCTGTCTTTGCGTGTGTCTTATGTGTGTGTTTGTGTGTATTTTTATATATTGATGTGTTTATGTGTGTGTTTGTGTGTGTTTGTGCCTTTGTATGTTTGGCTTTGTGTGTGTTTATTTGTTTTTGCATGTGTTTCTTGTGTGTGTGTGTTAATGTTTGTGCATCTTTGTGTTTGTGTTTGTGTGTTTGTTTGTGTGTGTGCTTGTGTCTGTGTGTGTTTGTGTCCTTGTGTATGCGGCTTTGTGTTTTTGTTTGTCTGTTTGTGTGTGTGTGTGTGTGTGTGTGTGTGTGTGTGTGTGTGTGTGTGTGTGTGTGTGTGTGTGTGTGTGTGTGTGTGTGTGTGTGTGTGTGTGTGTGTGTGTGTGTGTGTGTGTGTGTGTGTGTGT
>CAIGQW010012936.1:4466151-4480554 GCA_903798125.1 Danio choprae | reverse complement strand
TAACAAAATGTCTACATGTGTTACTTGCAGAAAAAAGCAAAACCCATTAAAATAATAAAAGTGAATGACAAAAATGACTAAATCTATAAATTGATGTAGTTCATTGAGAATATTAATTAACGTACAATAATATTGAAATAATAATCAAACGTGTACACGTGTTACTTGCAGAAAAAAAGTAATACCCATTAAAATGATGAAAGTGTATGACAAAATGACTAAATGAATCTATAAATTGATTTAGTTCATTCAGAATATTAAAGTATAATAATATTTAAATAATAATTCTAAAATAACGACACGTGTAACTTTCAGGGAAAAAAGCAAAACCAATTAAAATGAAGAAAGTGAATGACAAAATTACTAAATTAATCTAGAAATTTATGCAGAATATGCATTATATTATATACTATAATATTTAAATAATAATAATAATAACAATATATACATGTGTAACTTGCAGAAAAAACTATAAATATATATATTTTTCTTTTGCCGGTTTCTATCTCAGACTTTGAAATGGAGTTTTGTGTATGAAAGTGTCAAATCTGGCAAACTAGATGATAAAAAAGTAACATTTTGCTGAATAATTTCCGCTTAGTCACACTATTAAAAATAAAGATTATTTATTCAGTGGGATTGATGATTTCATGAAACCCTTTTCATCCCACGGAAAGTTCTTTAAAGGGGAAAAAGTAAAAAAAATATTATTTTTCATATTTAATTTTTTTTTTAAGAAATATATCACTAAAGATGTGTGTGTGTGTGTGTGTGTGTGTGTGTACGTGTTTTTGTGACATGTCAGGACACAAATCACAAATGCACAAATGTATAATGATATAGGTATGACACAGGTATTACAAAAATGAGGTGAAATCTGAGGACATTGCTGACGTCCTCATTTCTCCAAAAGCGTATAAATCACAAAACAAAAGTACATATGAAACGTTCACATATCTTTAGCGAGTTAGTTATTTGAGATGTAGAGCACACGGAAAGCAGCCGCATAGAAAGACACTGCACGCGCTGCTGAAGATTGTGGCTGTTAACAGGGGTTTGACTAATAAATATGAATTTGTAGCTAAATTGTTAGCGGTGCCAAACAGCATTTCCCATTGTTTACATCCTTGTTTACGTCTTCGCTACAACAAGAAAATGTACCTGTAGTTGACCAATTTTAACAAATAAAAATACTTACAGGTTGTGGCTCACAATCCACAGCTTCGTCGGTTGGAGGAGTTTTAACCGGGAGAACTGGGAGAGATTCTGGAAGTTCTCATTTGTCAAATGCTAGAGCTATATATTTATTTTTATAATTCTCTGGAACATAATTAAAATTAATCTGTGAGCACTTCTCTCCTTGTGTCGTGTCCTTTGGAAGCCCAAATACAGAAACAGAACAAGCCCTGTGGAAATAGCAGTATTTGGATGGCATTTTAGCTTTCTATGCTATAACATTACACACCTCCGGCCACGCCTCTTCTCTGTGTAGGGTGTATGCGCGTGGTGAATGCACATAACCTGAAGCCCTTGTGATCTCACTAGCCCGGATGTATTTTTTGTAGTCCCCAAATTTGTTCGCTGTAGGCTTTGCTAAGCTAACTCTGTAAAAGCCAGTGTCTCTCTTTGCATTGAACTTTGAGCATATTACATTTAGAGATGTTGTTTATGTTCACACAGCTACATTACACATCAACTAAAGTTTAAAATATGATATCGTAGTGGACCACCCCTTAAAAAACTAACAATACTGATACTAACATCTAAAAAAACTTTATTTTAATTTCATGGGACCTTTAAGATATTTCTAAATTCCTACCAAAAACTTGAATCTGTACCGTGACCGAATCGATTATTAGCAGCTATTTTTCTAGCTGTAGGAGTGTAAGATTCCCCCGGTGTCCCGCTGTGTGATTGTGATAGACATAAAATGACTGGACAAACATCAGTGTGTGGCTGCCAAGTGTTACAGCGTGAGAATCTGCTGAGGAAGGACAATGAATGCATGGTGTTTTCCACGACTCCATTCACCAGAGAGCAGAGTTTCCCTCTGATAACACAGCCGCTGCCATTGGATATGTTTGTCCTCCGTCTGTAATAATTGTTCAGGTTAGTAAGGGATTTGGTATGTTGGCCTTCAGTGAGTTCAAATAGAAACTAAAATCTCCAAAAACTAAATGTCCACTTTTCCCAATTTCACGAATGCTGCGTAAAAACCTGAACATTCATAAATAAAATGAAGGAAGGAGAAACGTTTACACAGTAATTGTAATCAAATGAAGTCATTTAATATTGATATAAAAATAATATTTATTTTTTTTATTATATTTTATTAAGAATAATTTAAGATATTTTGCAGTCTTTTTATTATATAAAACAAAATCAAGGCTTATACAGAAAAGACTTTATTATAATATAATATGCTAGTATTATAATTATAGTATAATATAATAATTATACGGCCGGCACGGTGGCGCAGTGGGTAGCACAGTCGCCTCACAGCAAAAAGGTCGCTGGTCAAGCCTCGGCTGGGTCAGTTGGCATTTCTGTGTGGAGTTTGCATGTTCTCGCTGTGTTCGCGTGGGTTTCCTCCGGGTGCTCCGGTTTCCCCCACAAGTCCAAAGACATGCAGTATAGGAGAATTGGGTAAGCTAAATTGTCCATAGTGTATGTGTATGAATAAGTGTGTATGGATGTTTCCCAGTAATGGGTTGCAGCTGGAAGGGCATCCACTGCATAAAACATATGCTGGATAAGTTGGCGGTTCATTTCGTTGTGGCGACCCCAGATTAATAAAGGGACTAAGCCGAAAAGAAAATGAATGAATGAATGATAATAATTATACATATATTATTTAAAAACATAATTTTTTTATAATATTTTTTATTTTGAGAAAAGATAATAAACAAACTATGTATGTATATTTTTAATTATAATTCCCTTCATAGTATTTATTCATTCATTCATTTTCATTTCGGCTTTATTAATCTGGGGTCGGCACAGCGGAATGAACCGCCAACTTATCCAGCATATGTTTTACGCAGCGGATGCCCTTCCAGCTGCAACCCATCTTTGGGAAACATCCATACACACCCATTCACACTCATACACTACGGACAATTTAGCTTACCCAATTCACCTATACCGCATGTCTTTGGACTTGTGGGGGAAACCGGAGCACCCGGAGAAAACCCACGCCAACACAGGGAGAACATGCAAACTCCACACAGAAACGCCAACTGACCCAGTCGAGGCTCGAGCCAGCGACCTTCTTGCTGTGAGGCGAACGTGCTATCCACTGCGCCACCGTGAGGCCCTCCTTCATAATAGTCTAATATAAAATATTTTATATGATCATAATTATTATTAATCATTATTTTAAATTAACAAATATATTTTCAGTATTTATGCAAACATATTTACAGTATTTAGTCTGTATTATTTACAGTTAAAAAAATTCATACTTTTTTAATACTATTAATTTTATAAAGTACAGAAAATACCTTTGTTAATATTTTTTATATTATCATAATTATTAATATTAAATAATTATTTTATATTAACAAGCATATATTTAATAACTGCAAACATTCAAATAATGGTTATGAAAATTCCAAAAACTTTATTTCAGCCTTCAGTTACATCGTTTTCATGTACTTTATGTACATACCCATATACAGTGCTCAGCATATGTAAGTACACCCCTCACAAATCTATCTTTTAAATTCATATTTTTAATAGGAAGCTATACAGTATTATATTTGTGCATATACATTAGTTTATTCAGTACTGAAGCCAAATCTGGAGCTTATCTAACGAAATAACTTACGATAATGGTCCAAAAACTAGTACATCCAAATGTATGTTATATAAAAATATTAAATACAAATTTAAAATAAAGGAAAAATCAAGAGAAGCAAAAAATTGAAAAATTTAGGGTTTTTTTGCAATATTTTGCTTGAATTTAAATGTATTTTATTTCTATTTCTAAATACGTTTGGTGACTAAAATATTATTTTAATAAATAAATCTGTTTAATAAATCTGTTTTGTTTAAATGCACCAAAATACATTGCCTATATTCACTGAGAAATGGATAAAAATATAAATTTTCAAAATTGGGTGTACTCAATTATGCTGAGCACTGTATTTGTCTATTAATGTGGTCCTATTTAACTCTTATTTAAAGATTAATTTATTTATTCTTTGGAGCTTGCTAATTCATTTGATAGTTCATCATTGTCTGAGTGCTCTCGCGTTCAAACAGTTAGTCTTGTGTAAAACAGGATCAGTAACAGCAATGCTTTCATCATTAGCCGGACGGAAGGGCTAGTACTGTACAGTATGTATTTAAGTATTACCTAACAGAAGGAAACTTGTGCAACACAGATCAGTTTATTCTCATATTGTCAGTTGCAGTTTTTCAACCCCACCCCCAAATGAACAGTTTCTAAAAACTTTGCCTTGTTTATCGGTTACATTTATTAATTAATTTACCTTTTTAAGACAATGTTAATGTTTTTTTTCTTTTTCCCTAAATATGAATTGCTTGTCTTTGCAGAAGGGATTCACTCCACTGCATGTTGCTGCCAAATACGGGAAGATTGAAGTTGCTAACTTGCTGCTACAGAAGCGAGCACCGCCTGACGCAGCCGGAAAGGTACTGTAAAAGTCTCCATTTGCACTAATGATTGTAGGTTTATGACCTTTAAAGTGCCTTTATTATGCTATTTCAGCTTCAGCTCTTTTGTCAGAGTCTTAAACAATTTGCATCTGATCTCTTCTGAGAGTCTACTGTGCTTTGATTGGTTAGATGCCCCTACTTAGCTCTGATTGGTTAGACATCCCTAAGAGAGAAAGAGAGAGTGGTTCATTTTTTTGAACCACGATGGTAAGAACTGTTGTTAGTGATGTCATGCAGGTGGTGGTGTGATAACGTTTGGTAATTTTGACAATTGGAGATGAAAATAATGTCAGATTATTGTTGTAAGTATTGCATTAAAGGGCTTCTTCGCTGTTTTACTCTGTTAATTTGCTTTATTATGTGGGTCTCAGTTATATCTAATACATGCACACTCTTGAAAACAGTGCTTTAAATGTCCTAACAGTGTATCCGTGTTTGCACTCCATGAACAACAGTGATGAATGGCGAACTGATGACCTTCACAGCCAATCACAGTCATTTCTGTTTAGCATGTGAACACAATAACCAATCAGCGGTGTTTAAGTATGGGCTCAACAGCGCTCAAAAGTTAGCGGGAAGTAGACGTTTTTTAAATTTCAGTACTGATTGGTACCGAAATTCCAGTATTATAGAAACACTAGGCCCAGTAGCAATTTTTTCTCACGAGTACTAGGATGCAACCCCTGGCCTAGGTGAACTGTATGACAAGCCCTGCCTTCTCAAAAAGAATTACCAGTATAAGCGCACATCATCTTTGATGATGCCTACTGTTATATTTAAAGTTACATTTATTTACAAACATCTTAATAAACATTATTTAAAAGGTTCAAACTACTTATTTAAAATGAGCTGAAACAACATAATTATTGAGAGTTTTTTTGGGGACAACATAATTGTTTTATGTTCAATTTACTTATATTTGTTAAGCTAACTTAATCAATACGGGGCAGCACAGTGGCTCAGTGGTTAGCACTGTTGCCTCACAGCAAGAAGGTTGCTGGTTTAAGTCCAGCATTTAAAGTGTAAGAATGAGAGTGTATGGGTGTTTCCCAGTATTGGGTTGCAGCTGGAAGGGCATCTGCTGCGTAAAACATATGCCGGAAAGTTGGCGGCTCATTCCAAAGGAAAATTAATGCATGAATAAACTTAATCGATTTGTGTTGGGACAACATGAATGAATTGTGTAGAACCCTGCATTTTTTTTACAGTGTATACATATACTCTGTATTATAAACACTGTTAAACATCTGCTGAATGACTTTCTAACTTTCAATTGCTATCGCGATGCATGCTACAATTTTGCAGTTTCAAACAGATGTCAGAGATTTCATTCACAAATGTGTTGTGTCTAATTTTACTCTCTTAATCGAATCACTGATTGATTTATGAGGGCACCTGTTACACACACGTCCCCCAGTTTGAGCACTTGGCCAATAATAGCTGTATATTTATGTGTGTGTGTGTTTTTAGAGTGGACTAACACCACTGCATGTTGCTGCACACTATGATAACCAGAAAGTGGCTCTTCTTCTGTTGGACCAAGGAGCGTCTCCACATGCAGCAGCAAAGGTATCTCAAAACTACCAACTACCACATGCATATCCCATCCAAACTCAACCACATATATAGAGAAATGAAGAAGAAACAAGACCAAGGCTGCACACAAAACCACCTCCACCCCACATTCTTGATTATTTTCGTCATCTTACTTCTAATCCACCCACTGAAGCCACAGGGGACAGTAAACTTGCACAATTTGATCACAGTTTTCCAAAACTGAAGCGCTTCTGTGGTTGATGTTGTTTTGAAATACTTAAAGGTACAGTTCGCGCATAAATAAGAGTATTATTTTTTTATTATTTGGTATTATATTTTTAATAAAAGTAATATTTATTCATATACAAGACATTGTAAAAACTATTTTTGGGGGGTGGGGGGGTAAATGAGTGGTTTAAACTCAATTTTGGTATGTCTAGCTATGAATTTTTTTATAGGTTTAAAGGGGGAAAGTTTGTGAACCACCGTGTTAACCCAAATTTAAATTAAAGTAACCTATAGTTTTTGGAGCGTAACATTTAAAGACCATTTACTTTTAAATGTCTAAAGGAAAAAATCTATAAATAAATAAATACACTCTAGTAAGGAAAAGTGCAGGTTGACCATTCTTCTAAATATCTTCCCCTGTAAAAACTTTTATTCATGGGTGACTTATAGCTTTAATAATTAGTGTTTTCACTCACCCAAAGACAGCTTCTGGGACTTGTCATCCTCCAATCAGTTCTGAGACCTGTGCAGGAAATGATTGCGAATCCAAACAAGATTAAACGCTTTCATCAAGCTCCAGCTAGTGGCAAAGTGTGACCTCAGCCTGGATTCATCTGACAAAAAAAGCAGTCGCCTCGCGGTCTACTGCCTACAGAAGCAGCCACCCAGATAACAGTGAATATTCTCATAACTTCAAATCACCACAGGAAAAAAGTTGACCATTTTGTGTTAATACTTGTTTAAAAATAGCTTAGTTTAACTTGGAATAAAACTGGCTACTAATTAAATCTCTTAATATCGCTGTGATAAAAAATATTTTGAATGACATATACAGTTGAACTCAAAATTATTAGCCCTCCTGTGAATGGACCCTTTTCACAAGACTGTTATGACGCGTTTAACGGTCATTCATTCATTCATCCATTTTCTTTTGTATGTATGGATGATGGATGAATGACCGTTAAGTCATTCATTCATTCATCCATTTTCTTTTCGGCTTAGTCCCTTTATTAATCTGGGGTCCCGACAGCGGAATGAACCGCCAGCTTATCCAGCATATGTTTTACGCAGCGGATGCCCTTACAGCTGCAACCCATTAGTGGGAAACATCCATACATACTCATTCACACACATACACTTTGGACATTTTAGCTTACCCAATTCACCTATACCGCATGTCTTTGGACTTGTGGGGGAAACTGGAGCAGCAGGAGGAAACCCACGCAAACACGGGGAGAACATGCAAACTCCTCACAGAAATGCCAACTGACCTAGCCGAGGCTCGAACCAGCAATTTTCTTGCTGTGAGCCGATTGTGCTACCCACTATGCCACCGCGTCTCCCCAATGTAGTATGTCATTAATATTTATTAGATTAGTTTGTTTGCTTAACTTTTTGAGCACTACCCACTGCGCCATCGTGCTGCCCCGTTTAACGGTCATAATAATCTTAAATCCTTGAAAGTTTTTAATATTTAGATTTTTTCAAAAACGTATGAACATTTATATGCATTTATGAATGTATTATTTCATCTTTGCATCAAATTACAAAAACGAGTTCCCGCTTGTGCGAGGTGTTTCTAATGCAGCGACTATGGGGCTGAGAGTAAATTTGACGTTATTCTCTTCTCTGGCTGCCGTCTCACTCTATTTTTTTCCTTTTTCTGAAAGTCTTGATAACACTATAGTACCATTTTTCTTCTATTATTTCAGCAAATAGGATTGTAAAAAAATATTTGTTGTACTCTCCGATTCACTGCGCTCTTTACCCAAATACATAGTTTTCCCAACTATGATGACTTCCACTACTGAGAAACCCAGATATGTGAAAAGAGTCCATTTTGTTTTATTTTTCAAATATTTCCCACATTATGTTTAACAGAGAATTTTTCACAGTATTTCCTATAATATTTTTTTTCTAGAGAAAGTCTTATTTGTTTTATTTCAGCTAGAATAAAAGCAGTTTTTAATTTTTTTAAAAAGCATTTTAAGGTCAACATCATTAGCCCCCTTAAGCAATATTTTTTCCCGTTTGTCTACAGAACAAATCACTGTTATACAATGACTTGCCTAATTACCCTAACTTGCCTAATTAACCTAGTTAAGCCTTAAATGTCACTTTAAGCTGAATACTAGTATCTTGAAAAATATCTAGTAAAATATTATGTACTGTCATCATGACAAAGATAAGAGAAATCAGTTGTTAGAAATTAGTTATTAAAACTATTATGTTTAGAAATGTGTTGAAAAAAATCTTCTCCGTTAAACAGGAATTGGGGAAAAACAATATTCAGCAGGGCTAATAATTCTGACTTCAAATGTATATTTCACAATTCATTTTTTTTTCTTGGAATAGCTAGTCCACGTGTTTATGCTTTTGAACTATTTGGAGTTGCTTTGTCCATGCTGAAAGGGCTCAGTGTAAACCCTGAACAAACACAGTGACCCAGATACTGCTTTTGTTCCTCCACAACGAACAGCAGCCAAACCTGGCATGTGGAGAACACTAACTGACTTGCCGTTTGGATGGAAACGCTCTCCATTGACCTCACTGGCTGACACCTCAGCGTTTGTTAGCTGTTAAAGAAACAAAATCGTTCTTTATTTCTTCAGGCTGCTTTTTTTTTCTCCACCTTTCAGGCATCGCTCCACTGTCAGTCTGTGAGGTTAGAGGCAAAGCGCCTCTGTCAACATGTTTCTGTTTTGGAAATGCCATAAATCTTCCTTTTTTAATCGTTTTAGTTTGGTTTTGGTGGTTTGGCAGCATGTGGCTTAACACTGTGTAGTGCTGAACATGAAAAAAAATATATACACAGTACAGTACATTTATAAAAAATATATATTTTAAATAAATACATAGAAATACATATATAATTACAACATTGTTCAATAATATATTTATTTATTTGGATAATACTTTTTTTTCTGAATTCTGAATGGACAAAATAGCAAGACATTACTTTTTAGTGCCCTATAAAATCGAATAATTATAACAATGCCAAATGTTTTCAATTAATTATTAATTTAATGGTTTAAAGTAGAATTCTGCAGTTGAGGTATTTGTATTTTATTTAACATCCCAAAAAATGTCGTATATCTACAATGTATATTTGTTCAGTGATATTGAATAATATTTTGAACTATTTTAATACAAATTATTTATATAATTTTAGGTTGCTATTATTTTAAGCATCAAAAATGTTATCCAAACTGTTTTAGTTGAAATTGTGTTTTTGGTGTAAATTAGTTTATAGGGGTGGGTTGGTTCAGTGATACAAAATAATAATATTATTTTTGACTTTAATAAAAATGATGTAAAATATACTATATATAAAGATATTAAAAACAAAGAAAAAAGAAAATAAATAAATAGAAAAGAACCATGAAAATAGCTATTATTTTGACTAGACTATATTGTTATATAAACTATATTATATCTTGACTAGATTATACTGACTAACCCCTTATTGTATTGTATACCACAATAATTAAATTACAGTCAAAACAGTACAATTATCCAGTACAATATACACTATATACAATTACAAATAAATACAGTACACTGTAAAATGTAATGCATATTGTATATTTTTAAGTTCTAGTCTATGAAAAAAGGCCTTGCAATGATTTCCTTGAACCTTTTTGCCTGTGAATCTTTGGATACGAGTTCAGAATTGATTCAGTGAACACGAAATACAACAGAAATGAATTGAACTGAAGTTTAAATGCCTTTAAATAGTCTTTTTTTTTCATACTCACATACTCGCAAACCTTTACTCAACTTTTCAGATGACACAAACATTGCATTAATCACAGTGTTAAATAATTTCATTTTGCCTAATTCATGTTATATTGTTCACAAAAGATATTCATGGAATAATCAGAGAGAACAAAGTTATCCAAGCTCCTCTATGCTACCAGTGTTATTTATTTAGATCTTTGCCTAGTAGATTTCCCAATATATTCTTTTATAGTGATTTCCGTCTCTTGTTTACCTCTTCAGAATGGCTATACTCCACTGCACATCGCTGCCAAGAAGAACCAGATGGAGATCGCCAC
Organism: Danio choprae; assembly: GCA_903798125.1. NCBI lineage: Eukaryota > Metazoa > Chordata > Actinopteri > Cypriniformes > Danionidae > Danio > Danio choprae. Next base: position 4,470,049 of record CAIGQW010012936.1, on the reverse strand, counting down.
CACGCTGCTGGAGTACGGAGCCGATACAAACGCCGCCACGCGGCAGGGCATCAGTCCTCTGCACCTGGCAGCACAGGAGGGCAATGTGGACATGGTGACGCTGCTGCTCGCCCGCGAAGCTGCCGTCAGTCTGGGAAACAAGGTGAAACAGGAGCTCACTTACTGTATGAGGCTGTTCTTGTTGACTACTACTGTATTTAGAATATGTCTATATGTAAAGAATATGTTTTTACGTGATATAGTTATTTTAAAGTCTTGCATAACTGGATAAATGGCAAAATTATTAGCCCTTCAAATATTTTGTGATTTTTAATGGTTGTCAAATTGTCAAATTAAGACAATTAAAACTAATACTATCTTGCTCAGTGAAGAATTGTGACCTTCACTGATGAATGAATGATGTTTGCGTGATGTGTCATATCTGTGCAGTTCTGTCACTAACTAGTTCAATGACTGTCTATGTCAGAGTGGACTGACCCCGATTCACCTAGCGGCTCAAGAGGACAGAGTCAATGTATCTGAAGTGCTGGTTAATCATGGAGCCACTTTGGACCCCGAGACTAAGGTATTGGACACATAAACACATACACACACACACTTGTACAACTGTCTTTATGGTGACTTCTCATTGACCTAATGATTTTTATACTACAAACTGTATATTTTAGCTTGCACACATGCACAACCACACACACGCACGCGTGTTTTTTTTATTTATTCCTCTGGTTGTCACACTATTCTTCAGAAATCATTCTTATGTTATGATTTGATGCTCAAAATACATTTCTTATTATTATCACCAGTAATGAAATCAGTTGTTCAGCTTTTTATTTTGGTGGAAACTGTGGTATGGTACAATCAGTGGCGGTTCTAGTTTCAATGGCACCCTAGGCGAACCACCCCAAGTACACCCCTATCCACCGAGAAATAAAGGAAACACTATGTGGTTGACTATATAAATATTTTAATTTATATTTTAAATATTTCTTATAAATACATATCTTTATTTATTTTCAATAAATATAACCATTTATTTACATGTATTATAAATAAATAAAATTATTATTTATATTATTATTATTATTATACAATTATTATTCTAAATAAATAACAGACATCAATCCTAAACTTAACTTAAAAACAATGAAAAGGCACAACTGAAGTGATATGCTAAGATCACTTAAGACATTTTTTGCATGAATATTAATTATGACAATTCTATGGAATACAAAAAAAAAATTTTGTATTGTTTTATAGAATTATCTGTTGTCTTAGACCCGATTCATGGCTGAAAATTAATGTTATGACGTCTTACCTCCCTGACTCATTATCCCTCCTTTCTGCTTCATAGCCATGCTTAGTCAAAGTAAGATCATCATCATATTATATAAACTTTAGTTCTGTCGACTTGCAGCACTTGCTGCGTGCTGACACCTCTGCATAAAAGGCTGTTACTCCGGTTTCACAGCGCATGAGTGGCACGTATTTTATCAGTGTGCATGTAAACAACCGGGATTCACACCAGGAGCAGGAGCAGCACGTGTGAGTCGCGCAGGAATGGTTTTCTGCGCGCATGCGTCAGTTTGCTCTAACCAGCATTGATTCAGTTGCACATAGAGAATAATAAATTTGCACGTGCAAAAGACTCCAAATGTGAATGGCCCCTAACACCTTTATTCTGGGATTACCACTCTAAAGTAATACACTTGCATAAAGTCAATTGTATCTCAAAGCTTTTTTCATTATTCAAAATGTTTTAATGATTGATTATTATGGGGTGTTGTGTGTAGAATTTTGAGGAAATAAATGAATTTAATCCATTTTGGAATAAGGCTGTAACTTAAAAAAATGTGGAAAAAGTAAAGCGCTATGAATACTTATACTTTGTGGATGCACTGTATTCTACTGATTTGTGAAGGATTATGTGACACTGCAGACTAAAGGTTTGAATCTCAGGAATAAATGAATACATTTCACAACATATTCACATAGATTTCTTTGTTGAACAAATATTTCACATTATTGCCATTTTTATTGCATATGCAAACAAATGCACATTTGTAGAAGAAAAACATCAACTGATCTTAATTCAAAAACATCAACTGATCTTAATGTTTACATATATTTATTACATTTCATATTATTTATTAATATGCAGCAAGTATCCATTAAATTGATCAAAAGCTACATATGACATATATAATATTAGATATATACATAGATGGGTAGATATATACAGTGCTTAGCATATATGAGTACACCCCCCCACAAATCTCTCATTTAAATTAATATTTTCTATAGGATGCTTTACAATACTATATTTCTGCATATACATTAGTTTAGTCAGTACTGAAGCCAAATCTGGAGCTAATCTAACAAAATGACTTACAATAATGGTTTAAAAATTAGTTGCCCAAATTTATATGTTAGGGAAAATTATTAAATAAAATTTTCAAAAATAGCAAAACATTTTGCAATATTTTGCATGAATTTAATTGTATTATCTTTCCATTTCTAAAGATGTTCTGTGACTAAAATATTATTTTAATGAATTTATCTGTTTAATAAATCTGTTTTGTACAAATGCACCAATATATATTACCCATATTCACTGAGAAATGGATAAAAATATTTATTTTCAAAATAGGGTCTACTCATATATGCTGAGCACTGTATATATATATATATATATATAGGTAAACTATATGTGTCCAGTGCTCTCATTGGCCATTAATGTATAAACATGGATTGGCCACTGCTCAAGGTCATTCAGTGCAGCTCTCAGACTGTTTGAGAGACAGCAGCACACACACACACACACACACAGATCAATACAAACACAATGACCCACAGAAAACACTCTCTCACTGAGCACAGCTTATGATAAAGAACAAGAGCATTTCTACTTACTGTATGTGTGGCATTCAGTAAGAAATTCATGCCATGTATTTATTTATTGTGTTAAATTAAAGTGTAAAAAAAAGAGATAATGGTTCTCCCACATTTTTAAATAAATAACAGATAAGAAGTAATTATAGAAAAAGGAAATATATATATATATATATATATAATTATTTATATATATAATTATTTATATTAAATTAAATATATATTAAATTGTTAAATAGATAAGTCATTGACTTATAAAGACGTTTCATTACAGGATGAATCAGCAATTGGCAACAAATCTCTTGAATGAATTATTATTAACGACAAATAGATTTTGTATATTTTTGTTGCCTACTATTGGAGTAACAAAGTAATTGCTACAACTTTAGATCAGAACAATAAACAGGAGATTGAGGACAAAAATACCTGACAAATCTGTAGAAATATAACATCTGAACAAGGTCCTTAGGTTTGCTAACTATGTAAAAACTGAATAATTGACTTTATATCATGGCCACATTGGGTGTTTATTTTAGATATTCTTTATATCGTGGCATTTTTAGGTGTGAATAATGCATGTCTTTGTCTGGAAACTGAAGTCTAAGTAATGTTTCAGATGGGATGTACACCGCTGCATGTGGCCTGTCACTATGGCAATGTGAAGATGGTGCATTTTCTCCTGAAGAACCAGGCAAAAGTCAACGCCAAAACTAAGGTAAGTAAAAATGCCCATGTCTTTGAGGCTTAGGAACTGCGTTTATCTTATCACTGGCGCTCTGAAATAAAGATAAAAATAACAAGATCTCTGTTTCTCTCTTAGAATGGATACACACCTCTCCATCAGGCTGCTCAGCAGGGTCACACACACATCATTAACCTGCTGCTGCAGCACGGAGCTTCCCCTAATGAGCTGACAGTGGTAAGTGTCTGAGTCTCTGCACATCTTCAAAACAACATCCCTCAAGACATGCTGAGGAGAAGTTCGCTGTTACTTTTCAGCTCATCGATG
>CAIGQW010012936.1:4452069-4465751 GCA_903798125.1 Danio choprae | reverse complement strand
GTGTTTATGCTTTGCAACACTGTTGTTGGTGTTTTGTGTGCCTTTTAGGGGGTTGCTGTGTGGTTGCTTGGGAAACACTGTACAGTTGTTTTGTTGCTAGGTTATTGAAGTGATGTTGCTACACTGTTCTGGGTGTTTCAAAGGGCATTGTTGTTGCTAGAGAGTTGTTGTGTGGTTGCTAGGGAGACATTGTGACTATACAGTTGTTTTGTTGCTAGGGCATTGCTATGACAACAGATTTTTCTGTGTGCTACTCTATTGTGTCATAGTGGCACTAGGCAGCTGAAAAATAAGTATAAGTGAACAAATATTGTGTTTATGCTTTGCAACACTTGTTGGTGTTTAGTGTGCCTTTTAGGAGGTTGCTGTGGGGCATTGAAGTGATGTTGCTACACTGTTCTGGGTGTTTCAAAGGGAATTGCTATGTTGTGCTAGGGAGTTGTTGTGTGGTTACTAGGGAGACACTGTGACTATACAGTGGTTTGTTGCTAGGGCATTGTTATGACAACACATTGTTCTGTGTGCTTCACGATTGTGTTAGTATAAAGTTGCTAGGGTGTTATGGGTGCTAGAGGCTTAGTGTACAGTTGTTAGTTTGTTGGGGTGTTGGGGGTGCTTGATAGAGTGCAATTATATAGTTTCTAGACTGATAGGGTGTTGTTATTGTGGCACTAGGCAGCTGAAAAATAAGTAGAAGTGAACATAAATTGTGTTTATGCTTTGCAACACTTGTTGGTGTTTTGTGTGCCTGTGAGGGTGTTGCTATGTGGTTGCTAGGGAATTGCTGTGATGTTGCTACACCATTCTGGGTGTTTCAAAGGGCATTGCTATGGGGTTAATGTGTGTTTGCTAGGGAGACCCCGTACAGTTGTTTTGTTGCTAGGGCATTGCTATGACAACACATTGTTCTTTGTGCTTCCCTATGGTGTTAGTATAAAGTTGGTGGGGTGTTGTGGGTGGTTGCTAGGGTGTTAGTATAGAGTTGTTTGCTTGCTAGGGTGTTGCAGGTGCTTGATAGGGTGTAATTCTATAGTTTCTAGGGTTGATAGGGTTTTTAGTGCCTTTTAGGGTGTTGCTATGTGGTTGCTAGGGAATTGCTGTGATGTTGCTACACCAATCTGTGTGCTTCAAAGGGCATTGCTATGTTGTTGCTAGGGATTTATGTTTGGTTGCTAGGGAGATACTGTACAGTTGGTTTGTTTCTAGGGCATTGCTATGACAACACATTGTTCAATGTGCTTCCCTCTGCTGTTAGTATAAAGTTGATAGGGTGTTATGGTTGCTAGCTAGAGTGTTAGTATAAAGTTGCTAGCTTGCTAGGGTGTTATGGGTGCTTGACAAGGTGTAATTATATAGTTGTTAGGTTGAAATATGCTTTGCAACACTGTTGTTGGTGTTTTGTTGCTTGATAGGGTGTAATTATATAGTTGCCGCAAGGTTGATAGGGTGTTGTCAGGCTGATACTATGCAGTTGAAAAATAAGTAGGAGTGAACATATTTTGTCTATCCTTTGCAATACAGATGGTGTTTTAAGTGCCCTTAGGGTGTTGCTATGTGGTTGCTAGGGAATTGTTTCATGCTGTTATGCTGTTCTGGGTGTTTTAAAGGGCATTGCTATGTTGTTGCTAGGAGTTTGCTGTGTGGTTGCTAGGGAGACACTGTACAGCTGTTTTGTTGTTAGGGCATTGCTATAACACCACATTGTTCTGTGTGTTTCCCTATGGCGATAGTATAAAGTTGCTAGGGTGCTGTGGGTGCTTGCTAGGGTGTTAGTATACAGTTGCTAGCTTGCTAGGGTGATGTGGGTGTGTGACAAGGTGTAAATATGTAGTTGTTAGGTTGATATATGCTTTGCAACACTGTTGTTGGTGTTTTGTGCGCCTTTTACTGCGTTGTTATCTGGTTGCTAGGGAATTGCTGTGATGTTGCTGTGCCCTTATGTGTGTTTCAAGGGGCATTGCTATGTTATCGCTAGCGGGTTGCTCTGTGGTTGCTAGAGAGACAGTATACAGTTGTTTTGTTGCTATGGCATTGCTATGACAACACATGGTTCTGTGTGCTTTTCTATGGTGGTAGTATAAATTTGCTAGGGTGTTGTCGATGCTTGCTAGAGTGTTAGCATACAATTGCTAGCTTGAAAGTGTGGTTTGGGTACGTAATAGGGTGTAATTATAAAGTTGCTGCTAGGTTAATAGGGTGTTGTCAGGGTGGTACTATGCAGTTGCTAAGTTGTTTGTGTGATTTCTAGAGTGTTAGTATCTCGACCATTGTTGTGTGGTTGGGTAGAGTGTTTTGTGTTTTTCCTAGGGTGGTAATATACAGTTAATATGTTGCAGGGTTTTGTGAGTGTTTGCAAGGGTGCCATTGCCAGGTTGTTCTGGGTATTTCTTAGGACATTGCTATGCTGTTGCTAGGACATTTCTATGTGATTTGCTAGAGTGTTCTGGGTGAATACTAGAGTGGCACTCTATATTATACTTGAGTATTCCTATGTGGTTGCTAATGTTTTTAATGGCATTGCTATGCTTTTGCTAGGGCATTGTTGTTTGGGATTAGGGTTAGGATTGAGGTAGTAGAATAGAAAATACAGTTTGTAGTGCACAGTATGAAAATCATTACATCTCCATAAAGTGAGCCATGTGGTGTATGTGCGTGTGTCCACTGTAGAGACTAGTACATGGCATTTAGTTCCTGTAAACTGCATTTCTGCATACTCCCAGTGCACAACTCACATAGCTTCTTATTTACATATTGTGCTTCTGTACCTCAAATAAACACACTTGAATACGCACTCAATATTTTTGACACAACTCTTCTACAATACCTTTTTAGCTGGGTAGCTACAAAATTGATGAATCAATTCTGCTCACATTGCCAATTGGCAGCAGAATGCAATCGTCTGTTTGGCATTAAACCTTTTGCCATTGCTGACGCTGCTGGCTTTTTCCATCTGATTCTCTCTGTCTCTCTTTGGCAGCGTAGAAGAGCTCAGCTCTGTTTATCCAGGCGTGAGGTGCAGTGCTAATAACTCAGATCCCGGAAAAATAACTCAGATCACCAGTACCTTACATTTAAAGCCTTAAGCAAGTGTCAGAATTGTAATGCTACTAATAATCAAAACCTTCAGCTTCCGAGTTGTCTAAAGACGTTCGAAACACAAACCAATAATAATCCAGTAATAACAGCTTTGGTTTTACCATATCAATTTGAGCCTCGGTCAGATTAATACAGATTTTAAAGCAGTTTGATAAACTAACCTTGTAACCACATGAGCATATCGTCCACAGTCATACATTTTTATTTTCTCTCCCTAAGCATGCAGCGTCTTCACAATGCAGTGACAACATAACAATTTACTCAAGCCTCGCTGTCTTTTTGCACACCTGTATGCCTTTGGGAGAGCAATAAATCAATCAAACTGTGATACAGACTCGAAACAAAAATGTTAATAGTAGTTTACTGTACTTTGTCATCCACAGATGTTTTGTGCTATTTTCATTTCAAATTGCATTATGCAACCTAGACCTTTGTATACTGAATAGCAGTGATGGGAATAATGGCACTATAAATAAACGGTTTTACTAACAGCGATACTTTTTTCAGTAATGAGTAATCAATTGAATTACTGTTTCCTCTGTTACAACGCCGTTACTGACAATAAAATATGCGTTACTATAATTGAGTAACGCATACAATAAAAACCGATTCCGATTTCGAGAACACTGAAGCAGTTTTCATGCAAGCAGCATCTATCTCAGCCAGTCATAGGACCTCTCTATCTGAGGTGTATGTGTGTTCAGGGCTGGGGCAGGACACATAACCAACCAGTGATGATGATTGGTGTGTCTGTGAACGTGGTGTAACTGAGAATGTGATGATTGGCTTAGATAGAGTACATTCCTATTATTTGCCAATCGGAAGCAGAGTAGGGCGGGTGTTCACACACACACCAACGACCAGGAGTCAGAACGATGGCGAATCCAACAAGTTTGAAGGTAGCATTTGCAAACTGCAAATAGCAGTACTTTTCCCTTTGTTGAGGTGAAAGGCAAGAATGTTTATGTATCGTGCAACTTAATCCCAGGAAAAAAAGAGTCTCTCTGCGTCGATGACAAGTAAGTCTCTAATCTAATGAAGCACCTCACGTCGTCACATGCTGCTACAAAATTAGTGGCTACATAGGTGATAACGTGAGCTCTGCTACCAAAGGAGGAGACGAAGCCCCGACATCAAAGCAACTAAAACTTGATTTTTGACCACCACAAACACTTATTACTCAGACAGAATTAAACAAAATAACATCTAATATCTAAGTTCTAAACCATCTATTGTGTTTTATTGTGCAACTATAGTAATGATAATATAAGGATATTTTGAATTTGAAGGTTGTCTCTCACATTGTCCCACAACAACATTAAAAAAGTGTAGATTAGTGTACAGTGTTTTATATTTATTTTATAGTCATTTGACATTAGATTTTTTTACAGTAGCGCAATAGTTACTTTCCCTGGTAATTAGTTACTTTTATAATTATGTAAGTCAGTTACTATTTGTGAAAAGTAACTATAACTAATTACTATTTTAAAGGAACGTGCCCAACACTGCTGAATTTTAAACTATTGCTCCGTATACTATTGAATATTTGAATATAAAGTTCATTCATTCATTCATTCATTTTCTTCTCGGCTTAGTCGCTTTATTAATCAGGGGTAGTTTAAGTGATTTAATTGACTTTTTTCTTTTTAAGTCTGAAGCTATACATTGTATAAGGAATAATATATAGAAATAATTTAATAAATAAGAGTACTGGCAGCTCATTATTAGTTTTTTTTTAATACGGTAATTTATTCAAACTAGGGCTGCACAATATATCGTTTCAGCATCGATATCGTAATGTGCGCATCCCCAATAGTCACACCGCTGGATCTGCAATGTTGAATCGGCATTATTATTGACCAGAATTTGAAAAAAAGTTTGAAAACTAAATCAACCAAATTTGTGAATTTTTACAAAGTTTAACCATAAAGTTACCAAAACATTTATTATTTATGTGTGTTTTTATTATTTAATTCAGTGTAAAAGTATTCAGGCATAAGAAATTACATTTTTAACTTTAAGGAAAACTAATTGCATTTATGTATGTATATTATATGGTGTTATTTTACATTTGATTATTAAATTTGTGTATCTAAATATTGCTAGACTTCCAGAAAATCATGTAGCACTGTATATTTTGTTTGCACAGGGATTGGTTTATTTATTGTGTTTTATGTTGATGCACTCCCTTACAAAATCATCCCAATGTATCGCAAATTATGATTTTTTTCCAAACAGACATTCATTTCATCAGGCGAAATTATATATTCAATATCGCAATATATATGGTAGAAAAATAAAATATCGCAATATCAGTTTTTTTCAATATCGTGCAGCCCTAACTCAAACAATATATTTCAAAAATGTATCAATAAAAGCCACTTTGTTCAACTTTTTTCTAAAGTGGTTGAAGCAAAGATCAAGGTCTATAATTCAATTCAAAAGTGTAAATAAATAGAAAACATCTATTATTTTAGGGTAGATGCTTGCAAAAGTCATTTCTGGACTTTTGTAGGCATTGTAGGCAGATCTGAAACCTGGTAGACTAAAATAAATCTGTGTGTTGTGAAACGTTGCATATGCACAAACAGATACATTACACACTAAAGGAATCGAAAAGCATCATTGGTCCTCATTAAGTGAACACCCACTGTTGTTTTCCACAGAAGATCTCAACGTTTTGATATGATTATTTAATTAAATTCTGACTTTGAGGTATTTTAAACAGGATTTATAACATATTCAGTCATTCCAGTGAGTTCCTGGTGTTTGAACTCATCCAGCTCATGAATGCTGTTCCCCTAGGGGCTCTGGTCAGGTGGCAGTCAGTCTTTATTTTCCATCAATCTCCCTCTTTTATTTTTTTTTTTGTTTCACTATTTGTTCTGCTGCCTGTGGAAGGGCTCTTTTGTTGTCTGTTGCATAGGCTCTGATTACAGGCAGCACCTCAACAGCACCAGCACAAATGACCATAGAAATACGCCCCCTTCCACTGCTATTGTGTCCCACCCCAGTCGGGGGGCTCCTGGGGCATGAGGAATGCCGCGATCCGATCGGGACACTCGCTCTGAAACCTTACTCCTGCGATGACCTCACGCAGATCAGACTCGCGCCAGAGTATGAAGGTCTCTTTCTGAACGTCCTGTCAGAGAGCTGTGTGTGGTTTTGAACAAGAGGGAACATTTTAGACGCTCTGGACATGTGGAAGTAATCGTGGCATTTGAAGTTTACCGGATTGAGGAAGTGTGGATTCTGGGAGTAAAAAAAGGGGACAAAGAGGAGCTGTGAATGTTTGGTGTGAAGATGAAGGATGGATTTGGCTGCTCAGTGTAAGAGATCTTGTTTATCGGCTATTTCTGATTTGAAAGTTACATGACTTGATCGTTTTAGAAGTGGGAAAGAAGCCAATGTGAGAGAAAGATGATATCTGTGTGTGTGTTTGTGTGTGTTACAGAGAGAGAGAGAAAGTTTACTTACAAAACTAAACTTACGAGTTTAATGAAAACTTTTTGAAGATTTATAAAGATATGTTTTCTTTGAGAGTTAGTTTGAGCATTTATAGTACATATGGTACTATATGTAGTTATTTGCCAATCTAGCTGTTTCACCGACCACTTGGTAAAGTGTTTTAGCTGACCTGTTAACTTCAGTGTTCAGGGTGCTAGCTAATTTTTATTGTGTAAGAGGCAGCACAGATTTGGGTCTCTTTAGGATATTTCACAATATAGCTGTGTAAATATGAGTACACTGTAAAAAATGCTGGGTTCCACACAGTTCCGTCACGCTGTCTCAACACAAATCAATTAAGTTAACTTATGTGTTTACAAATTTAAGTGGAGTGAACATGAAAGAATAAAGTTGTCCCCCCCCAAAAAAACGTAAGAATTGTGTTGTTTCAACTCATTTTAAATAAGTGGTTTGAACAAGCACCAAAAGTAGTTTTTTGAGTCTGTGCGCATAGGAGTGTGCGTGTTTGAAAGAGAGAGAAAGTTTTGGGGGTGTGGGTGATTCCGGGGGGAGGTGTTTGTCAGGGTGTTAGGAGTGAAGTGATGGGGGAATTGGTTGTCAGAATGCTGTATTATACACAGTTTCTTTCTCATACACTGTAAAAAATGCTCCACACAATTAATTTAATTCAAAATTAAGTTAATAGATTGATTTTTTTTATTTAAGTGGATTGTACATAAAACAATTAAGTTGTCCCCTCAAAAAACTCAAGAATTTTGTTAATTCATCTAATTTTAAATAAGTTTGTGTCATTTTAAACACGCTTGTGTGCTTTTGAGTGTAGCCTGCATTCATGGTGTAGATAAGTGTCCCAATTATGACTTTATGTGAGCAGATTACATGAAAATCTTTTGTGAATTATTGTGAAACCAGAAGCTGATTCTGGGCCACTCAGAGTTTCTGCAGGTTTCATCAAGTCAAGACTTTTGAAGACCATTTAAAACCATTATGAAGGACATTGTTGACTTATACAAGGCTAACCACTTGGTTGGACCAATAGAAAAGACTTTTACTAGCTTGATAAAAAAATTAATTTTAGTTTCTTTCTTACCCACATATTTAAAAATACATGAACATTTAAACGAATGTTATTGTAAGTAAGTCAATTAAATCATATTGGTAAAAAGAGTTAATAAATAAAACATGTTAAAGGTTTTGTTGAGATGGATTGTTGGTGATTATATTGGTGTCGGCCTGATTTTGTAACTTTAGGAAAATTAAGAGCTATCTAAAACGATTTAAGACCTACAACACAATATTTCAGTGGATTAAAGGCTTTTCAACACTTAAAATTGGTTTTTTTTGAAGTTTAAGACTTTTTAAAACTTTTTAAAGCTAAAAGTGAAATAGACCATATTCAAATCTCATCATTCATTGTGATTAGGGTTTGATTTGATGCTCTAACGTTAAGTAATTAACTTAAAATATATTTAAATATATATGTTTATAATTCAGTTCAATTAAATTCAGCCTGAACAAACATCTAAATTAACTGGTTGTATTTTAGTAAAAATATGATTTAATACCATCAAACCAATCTATGTACATTAATTTAAACTAGCAAAATTATTTTATGGGTGACATCATAAAATAAAACAAAAATACATTCGTCATACTGTACATTTTTCTGCATAAGATCATAGATTAGGCATATGCAGTAGTAGTCAAATGTATAGCCCAAAGGGGACATTTGCATGAAATTTGTTGACTCAAATTATGAGAAGGAAATTATATATATATACACTGAATAGCTTAACCATCATTGTTAAATATATAGCTTATCGTGAAACATGGCTTTTAGTTTATTATCCTAAAAAAACAGAGAAAAAAGCTCACAGGAAATTGCGTGCTGAGTCAGTTTAATTTGTTATAAATGTTTTTTTGGCACAACTGTAAAATATGCTTAGAAAATTCTCTTCAACATAACAACAAGTTTCAATAAAGGCTGAAGATATAGATTTTTTCTAGAGCGGACGTTACTTTTCCTCACTAGTGTATAATAGTAGTAGGAATTTAGTATTTATGACATTTATGAAGTGTATTTTACAATATCTTCTAGTATGTAGATCATTTTAACCTCTTCCTCAAAATTCTGAAAATCATAATTGGGTTTTTTTTCGTCTTGCTCTTCTTTTCTCTGCTTTAGTGTGCATTAACTGAAGACATATGGTTTGCTTGAATCTACACTGCAGTAGTTTGTCAGAAATGCACATTCAAATCTAAGTTATAGCCATCATAAGCATGTTGAAACACGCGGTCTTGATATTCTCTGAGTGCCTTGCTTACATTTCTGTACTTATATTAACAAAACCTAAACAAAGACTGCATGAATCTGTGGCCATCAAAGAGTTTGGGACGCGTGCCAGTGATTGTTGTGGGATTGGTCTGATCCAGCTATTCATTCCTAACGCCAACACACTCTTTATTTCTCATAATTCTTCAGTGCATAAGAGAATTGGAAAAAAGGGATTGTAATCGCATTCGTGTTGCTTTAAAGGGGACCTATCTTGCCCCTTTTTTACAAGATGTACAGTACAAATAAGTCTCTGGTGTCCCTAGAGTGTGTATGTGAAGTTTCAGCTCAAAATAACCCACAAATATTTTTGCCCCTTTTAACTGCCCCTTTTAGGCTTTGATCCAAATTGTGCCGTTTTGGTGACTGTCGCTTTAAATTCAAATGCGATTGTGCTCTCAGCACTCTTTTCAAAAGGGGCGGAGCTACAAATGCCTGTGTGTCAGCATAGTGGCAGATTCAAAACTCTAATGGCGGAAGGCTGCTTCTCACTCCGGGCTGTTTATGCTAATGAGGGGAAAAAGTCACTAATGTGCAGGGCTTTCCCCCTCTGATGACATGTACAAAGGGAGAATGTCAATCAAAGTGTTTCTGCAGACAAAGGGTGATTATAAAAAATGAAATTTTTATAATAAAAAGCTGGTTATATTCACACACTGTTGCCACACAACTGTTTTTAAACGCTTTATTAAAGTGATTTTTGCATAATAGGTCCTCTTTAAATAGCTTCTTTTTCTTTGAAGGGTGTAGTAATTGTGTGTTTTTCTGCTAGGTGAGGATGCGATGACCGGAGACACAGACAAATATCTGGGGCCGCAGGATCTGCGTGAGCTTGGGGACGACTCTCTGCCTCAAGAAGGATACGTGGGGTTTAGTGTTGGAGCCCGAACGGCCAGGTAACATCACCTCAACATATAGAGAAAGTGTTGTCTGCATATGGTTTAACATTATTATAAAAATTTCTCTTCATTTTTTTTTTATTATTTTCAATATAACATACACAGTGGAAAACTTTAGGTCCTACTGTTTTCAAATAATAATTAGGTCTAAATTTGAGGTTTACTTATATGAATGGCTTATTCAATTTTCGTCATATATTTCTTTTTCTTAAGAAAGCTTTATTTCTTTTAGTTTGGCTGCAGTAATGCCTTCTTTTAACATCACCTCAACATATAGAGAAAGTGTTGTCTCCATATACATGTTTAGCAATTTCCTGTAGAATCTACGGTAACTTACTTGCAGCAGCTCGCCAGTACCTTACTGTAAATCACTCACCGTGATATCGAATTGAACCGAATCGATGGCATGACAATCGTAACCGAAACGAACCGTGAGACCAGTGTGAGTTCACATCTCTACTAATAATATTGACCTTAAATTTTTTTTTGAAAATTTAAAAAGCGCTTTCATTCTAGCCAAAATAAAACAAGTAAGACTTTCTCCAGAAGAAAAAATATTATAGGAAATACTGTGAAAAATGCCTTGCTCTGTCTGTCAAATATTTGAAAAAGAAAGAAAAAAATAACAGGAGGGCTAATAATTGTGACTTTAACTGTATATCATATAGCATTTTCAAGTGTGAACTCAGTTAAGGGGTTAAACTAAATGGAATGATATAAACATGCATTGGAGTCAGTTGTATTAAAGGGGCCATATACTGCATTGATTTAATAAGTTAAATTGTTCTCTGATATCTACATAACGGTAACGGTTTTATAAGCTCATTTATTACTCCATAAAATACCCATAGAATCAGAGGGTCCATAATTGACCATATATGGTTTGTGTGAATATTAATGAGCTCTGGCTCTTACAGACACACACACACACACACACTCACACACAGCAAGATGCACGCACGCTAAGTTTAAACCCATCAGAGTAACGTTAACCTGTTTTGCTCATCAGATCTATTGTAAATAAAGGCTAAATGATAATTAAACTTGACAAAAGAGAGTGATAGAGATGTATCGCATAGTATTTTGAAGCTATAGTCAAAGACAACACAGCCAGGACTTAATATCATCTGCATGAACAGATGACAGTTGAGCTGAGTGATTTGACATGATTGAGCAGTCTACAGCAGTGTTTGTTGAAACATACCCTTCAAATTTGACATTAAACACGATAAATTAACAAAAGATGTAATTAAACATACCTTATGCCTCTTCGGAGTGGAGCTGAATGAATGTATAATCTGTAAATCCTGCATTTTGCATCCTGAGGCGAGTTTGAAACATGTCTAGTGCTTTTGTTGCACAGTAAACAATTTGGGGCTCACGTTTTCAAAAATAAAAGTCCACATACATAGTAAGTGAAATATACGCTTACAAAAACTAAGGGAGGAAAACTATCATTGTTGTCTCACTAGAAAACGTTTGGCTTATCAAACTCTTATGTTTTCTCTTGATGACGTCAGCTGCTCGTCGGCTCTGGTGTCATGAGAAATCGAGTCCCCCCTGATTCATCCTATTGTTTCACTGGAGTTGTAATAGGTATAGTCTGTAGCACCTGATTATAAACTCCAGTATTACAATTATTAATTCTGTGAAATCACGTTATAATTTATATAATGTAAAAAGCTTAATAATGATCATTTCATTTCACCATTATAAGGACATTTCTAAGCGTTTTATAGACCCTTTCATATACAAATGTATAATTAAAGGCATGGGTTATGAAATTGAGCGTTTATATTTCATACTGTTTAGTTAGCCCAATTAGCCTATTGTCTAGCATAATCATACATCTACGGTTAGCCTCCTAGCTACAACAAGCTAACGCAGCTCTGATTAGCCATGCAACAAGGTAACACAATAATAGCTTTTGATCAGGTATTCACCTCAGACGACCCCTTGGGGTCCTAAACAGACTTGATTCCAGGGGGTTTTGATTTTTCACCTCACTGGATGAAAGACTAAAGTAGGAGTACATGTAAATGATGAGGGCGTGGCCCGTGAGTCTCATCACAGTTTGTTTTGTCTTCTGATTGGCCCGTTGGCCACCAGGGTTTTGTACATGTGGAATTTACATAAGAACGAGGAAACAGTGATGTCTGAGGCTCACGATATGCCCATTTCCATATACTGATCTTTTATTACTCTACTATGCCTGGGTATACCCAGATTTTTATGATAGGGCACCTTTAATATGTCTCATCTAAATAAACTGGTGTGATGGTGGATGCAGATCATTTATAGCTCCAGCACACAACTGTCTTATCTAAAGGCTGTAGATTGTGTGTGTGTGTGTGTGTGTGTGTGTGTGTGTTGTCCGCCTGCTGTCATCTTTTGATTCAATAGCATGTGCTGTTGAGTGAGAAGCGCAGAGCTAATGTTTAACCTACATGTAAGTCGCTTCAGGGGATTTTCCCTCCAACAAACAAGTTTGACAGCGTTCAGTGATTGAAGGGATTCAGACTACACGCTAGCCCCATAACAGGAAATTAAGTCAGGTTCAATAACAGCCCTGAGCATTTGACACGTTTTAGCTAAGGACTTGAGGTTGTGATGAAAAATGCATTTTATCTTTTGAAAGTGGATTTTTGCCTCTGTGAAAGTAAGTTTTTATATTTTTAGTAAGATTTAAAGTGTTCATTTCTTTTGGTTTATAACATTTATAGCAACATCATATTTATTTATTTTTTGGGGCATTCATCATACCGATTCTTTATTAATATCTAATTATTTTAAGTTATTATTATCCAGTATCGGATATTATATAAATATAGGATTGTCCAATGCTTCATATTTAACTACTTTTACTTTTTAAATATATTTTATTCTATTATTTGTCTTTTTTTCACTTGTACTGTAGCGTACAAACAATTTATTGTAGATTTTAGTCTCCTAATGTTTTAAAAATAATTTAATTAAATTTTTTGCATGATATAATTGGCTATTTACAGGTTATTATACATAACAGAATTAGCCTAATTAGCATATATTAATGCATATCATATTTGGGTAATTTGTTTTGTTTTTGTTTTTATTATTATTATTACTATTAGTGCTATTTTAGAATCATTAAGTAACTATTTTCATTTTAATAGTATTATAATAGCATATTATAATAAAATGGTTTATTTATGCTATATAAGTTTTTAATTTTAAGGGAATTAATGTTTACTTGTATAAAAATATTTATTGTAGATTTTAGTATTTTAATTTTTTTTTTAAATATATTTTTAAATAAATAATAATAATTCTAAAATATATTTTTAAATAATTGAGTATTATTTTATGCATCATATGATTGGCTATTTACAGGTTATCCATAACAAGAAAATAATTAGCCTAAATAATATATATTAATACATATTTGGGTAATTCTTTTATTATTATTACTATTAGTGCTATTTTAGAATCATTAAGTAACTATTTTCATTTTAATAGCATGCTTTATTTAAGTTTTTAATTTAAAAACAAGTGAAATTACTAATACATTTACTATATTACTAAAATATCTATTGTAGATTTTATTCTGTTAATTATTTTTAAAATAATTGAGTATTATTTGATCATATAATTGGATATTTACAGGATATAATTTTTTTAGAATTATTAAGTCAATATTTTAATTTTAATAGTATGCATCATTTAAAAGAATTTAAAAACAATGAGAATTAATATATTTACAGTACTAGCAAAAAAACTTTTAAAGCTAAGAATTTTAAGGATATCAGCCTTAATACCACCCATTTATTCATTATTGTATTTAATTATTTTATTGTTATTGTTTTATTATTATTATTATTATTATTATTATTATTATTATTATTATTATT
>CAIGQW010012936.1:4392297-4443488 GCA_903798125.1 Danio choprae | reverse complement strand
TATATATAAAAATGCATAGAAGCACATAGATAAACTGTAACACAAAATTGACTACAGCATTAAAAATGAATTAATGTTTTGTCTTGCTTTAAAGCACAGGTGTCAAATCCAGTTCCTGGACGGGCCAGTTTAGTTTCAACCCTAATTAAACACACCTGATCGAACTAATTGAGTCCTTCAGGCTGGTTTGAAACCTACAAGTAATGCCGTGGTCACACTAGAATTTGAGCATGCAAAATTCTGTCATATGGCGCTGCGAATAGAGGTGGAATTAAACTAAATGATTAGACAATTTAAAAAGCGAGCGATTGGTCCATATTTTACATTTCTGTACAGACCGGTCATGTTTTGATCTTCGATTGGTCTTACGGAATGACATGATTCCAAGCTTGAACTTTCAAACGCAGCGAAATTTGCAGCGGACTTGTTGCACAAGCTTGTTTTTCCGGTCTGTTGCATTCGCGTGCGTATGAATGGAAGTTTATGTGGCCACAGCTTAAGTATGTTGAAGCAGGGTTGGAACTAAACTGTGCAGAGCTGCGGCCCTCCAGGATCTGGATTTGACACCTATGCTTTAAAAAGGACAGTTCACCCAGAACTGAAAATTCAGTCACCCTTCACTTGTTTTAAACTTTTTTGAGTTTCTTTCTCCTGTTTAAAACTGTTTAAGATATTTTGAAAAATGCTGAAAACCGGTGACCATTGACTTTCATAGCTTTGTTTTTTCTACTTTGGAAGTGAGAGGATTTCTGACATTTTCAAAATAACTTATTTTGTGTTCAAAAAAGAAAAAAAGAAACTCAAACAGGTTTGGAACCACTTGAGGGTAAGTAAATAGTGAGTACATTTTCATTTTTGGGTGAACTATCCCTTTAAGTAGTCATAGGCACATTTTTGCAGACAGAACACTATTTTATACTATTAAGCCAGTTAGTAAAGTCTTATGTGTGCTGTTTGAGGAGTAGAGTATTCAAAATAACTCACATCATTTTGGATGTACTGTATAGTAGAAGGACAGCAAGAAAGCTCAGTAGGTTTTGGAATAAGCCGCAGTTCTTGGAAGAGTTTGATCAATAGCTTGCGCTAAAACGCTCGGGCCGGTATCCCATCCTGCAGGAATGACTGAAGTTGTTACTCCTTTTTTTGTTCCTCTAAATGCTGCATGGAAAAAACTCAGTAAACTCCATCTACCCCGAAACCTTCCCCCTCTTAGCGAGGGCGAGAGCCACGTTAGCCGAATCCTGCAGCTCGGGCCGCGAGGAACAAAATTTTCGGGGTAGGAGTGTGCGCTAAGTGACGTTCAACTACTATTGACACCACAGCTGATGTTTCCTTTGTTTCCTCCTTTACGTTCATCTACACCTTTTCCTTTTAGCTTTCAGTGAATGTACACATTGCTGAAAGTGACCCATACTGGCTGTTTATGGGCTGGTTATGCAGTGCTTGGTGAGCATGAGTGTCTGCAGTCATGGCTGCTGCCTTTAGCCTTGTGTTTTTTATGCTGAGAGAGTTTCATTTGAACTTTTAGTTTCTGAGAAGGTATCAGTATGGTTTTTCTTAAGCTTAAGGTCAGTTTGTATTATATTCGGATGTTTTGTGTCTAATGTGCCTGGTGGGTCTGAGTCTGGGGCCTTCAGGCATGAAATTTCCCATGGTACCTTCTCTGTCTACACATTTAACGTTTTGTTTCATGATTCCATGTTTGTCTGATGTTACTGTTTTCATTCATTGTGTAACATGAGCTATCTCATTTCATATGTAGTTGCTTTTCTGTTGTAATAGAAATAGATAGTAATATATATATATAAAATATGGCAAGAGTTTTCAGAAAATCTACCAATCGATGATGGAATATGCATACGTAAAATATTAATTGATCTTAAACCTAGACATTAATTTATAGAATTAACTAAACAGTGGTTTAATTTCATTCTTGAACATCTTGAAAAAGGTTTACAAACAGACTAACCTATAAACGAGAAGTAAAATTGTAGTTTAGTGATGGAGATAATTATTGATAGCTTTTCCTACTAAGACTATACTGACGTTTAGTCGTCTGCCACTCGTTATATTCTTTAAAGCAGCATTCATTCTGATTGGTCAGTGATTTTATTATTTATCAGCTGAAACACTCCACTTTTGGAAATAGGCTTAATTTACAAGAGTAAATTGTTGAGTTTGACCATTTTGAATCCATTCAGTCGATATCTGGGTCTGGCAGGAGCACTTTTAGCTTAGCTTAGCATAGGTCATTGAATGGAAATGATATTACAGGCAATGATACTATGCAGTGCTGTTAGCAAGCTGGGGACTATTTTCAGGTGCTGTGTAATATCATGGCAGCAAAGTTCCTGGATTATTATGCCAGAATGAGAGTATACTGTACTTCTTAGCCACATCAGCCTAGATGTGTAAACAGCAACTTTTAATTTTCCCTTGAGTCTTAGTACACAAAATCACCACAGAAGAGTCCAGCTTTAAATAGGAAAATTATCTAAACTATTATAATTTATCTAAACCTTTTTTTTTTTTTTTTTTTTTTTTTTTTATGTTTTTTGAGATGCTAATGGTCTAATCCGATTCAATGATTTATGCTAAGCTAAGCTAAAATTGCTCCTTTGAAAAGATTGGCTGAATCTATTCAAATATGGTAAAAGTCAACTGTTTAATTCTAAGGGACTTGTAAAATCAGCCTATTTCCCAAAAATTGGAGTTTTCCTTTAAATCTTGGAAGAAAAATGTGAAAATTAACTGAATATTTAACCATTTTAAAGAAGAAAATTATACACCTTGATGCCTTTTGTATTCATAATCTAAGAATGTACATTAACTTACATTCACTCATTTGACCTGAAGTGCATTCATGGTATTCATTCTATCAATAAATGTGTTTCCTGAGTGTTAATAGCAACATATTTATAATAAAGATAATATTAAAACAGCAATATATTACTAGATGTGATATGTTATAATAGATCAGCATTTCTGACTAGTTGTTTGATCAATTTATAGTTTTAATGGCTATAAATAATGTTGTTTTTTTAAGGTTTCTCTTGTTCCTTTTTTATTGCAATAACAGGCAATTACAATGAAAATACAGTAGAATAAGCATAATACAAACAATGAAAATTGCACAAATGTTACACATTTTAAAGGAGTATTGCAAAGAGAAAGCTAGTGAACTCAAAACAACACTTCAACGTATATTTTTAGGAGTTTTTTGTTTGGACACTGATTTAAAATCGGAGTTTGTGCAGTGCATCTTTATTTTTCATTTTACTTGGTGTTTGGAAGATTTAATTTCAAAGCATGGAAGTGACGCTTGGTAAAAAAAAATAAAACTAAAACATTGTTAATATCAACTCTACATATGTCCCTCTGGGTTCAGAATTGAAAAAGGTGGTCCTTACAATCCATATTAATATTACATCCATTTGCCAAGTGCCCCTCTTTTGCACTAATGTTCCATGAATGTACGTCATTGCCATTTACTAAAGCCATCAGCAGCATTTATATTTCTCTCTCTGTCTCGCATGTATTACACTGAGAGGGTCCACTGATAAAGGCCCACAATGTGTTTTCACAGCCCAGTGATTGTGGAGATCCCTCATTTTGGGTCCATGAGAGGGAAAGAGCGAGAACTCATTATGCTCAGGAGCGAAAACGGTGAGACCTGGAAGGAGCATCATTACGACTGCAAAACTGAAGACCTCAATGAGCTACTCAATGGCATGGATGAAGGTAAAATGATGATTGCTGGAAATGCACTGCTTTTGACCTCCTTGCTAGTCCACATGATGAGATTCAGAGAAGCCTTTTAGTGAGTATTGATTAGTGCTTAACTGTTGTGTGGACATATCGTTGAAGACAAAGCAGGATGGAAAATGGCTGATGTAATGCTAATATGTAATGCTACAAATTATCAATTGTCTTTGACATATACAGACATGCTGGAATTAAAGGATTAGTTCAGCCACAGATTTACATTCTTTGATAAATTGGCCACCCTCGTGTCAATCCAATCCCCCGATACTATGGCTGCACGATATTGGAAAAATCTAATATTGTGATATTTTATTTTTCTGCGATAAATATTGAATTATGTTTCAGTATTCAGTTTCACAAGATAGTTTAAATAGCACTATTTGACAGTTTTCTGGGCAGTCTAACAGTATTCAGGTACAGTAATTGAATAATCACAATGCAAAACATGCTTTTCTTACTTTGCTTTGTCTCATTTTGAGTCCAAATATCTAAAAATGTTTAGATCAAGTAAAAATAGTGTTTTGTTTTCAACTTCAGAAGAAATAAGTCAAAATCAAGAGTTTTTTTCCTTAAAACAAGTCAAATTATCTGCCACTGGGGTTAGTAAAATAATCTTGTTTTCGCTTTGAAATGTAGAGATTTGGACTAGAAACAAGACAAGATTTTTTTTTGTGTGTAAATCATATAAATTACGTGTAAATACAATAATTAAATACAATTCTGTTGCTCCTGTTCATATAATTCAGACTCAAAATTGCATATCTTGCGATGTGACTATTGCGGATATGCACATTGCGATATCTGTGCTATATACGATATATTGTGCAGCCCTACCCGAGACCTTCATTCATCTTCAGAACACAGATTACAATATTTTAGATAAAATCAAGACGCTCAAAGTCCAGAAAAGCAATCAAAAACTTCTACTGTAATCATATGAAGCTCCAAAAACAATGTAAATATGACTTTATTTCCCTATATCTTCACTTCAATGCCAGGTCAGTATGCGTGTTTACAACAGGCAGTGTGATGTACGGTATTGCCGTTAGAGTCAGCAGCCCAACACGCATGCATTGTATTCCTCGTAGTAAACACCACCATGATCTGATGTGGAAGACAGATTTCTTTTTACAGTTTGTTTTGGCACACAAAAGTGTATTTGGAGCTTAGTATGATTACAGTTGAACCACTGAAGTCACATGGAATGCTTTGAAAAAGTTATTGGTTCCTTTTCTGGACTTTGAATGGTTCTGGACCAATGCTGCCTATGGAGGATGAGAGATCTCTAAAATATCTACATTTGTGTTTCGAAGATGAATGAAGGTCTCAGAAAATTTTTATTTTTGGGTAAACTTATCCTTAGCAACACATTTTATAACCAGCACAAAACAACACCAACTTCAGGAAACATAAATATCATGTTTCCAGTAAAATACTTTGTCAGCCCTTCAAACTCACAAAATACTGGTCTACTTTACAGAGCTGGACAGCTCAGGTGATCTGGAGAAGAAGCGCATCTGCCGGATCATCACAAAAGATTTCCCACAATACTTTGCGGTTGTATCAAGAATCAAACAGGAAAGTAATCAGATGGGTCCCGATGGAGGCGTCCTGTCCAGCATGACAGTACCTATGGTACAGGCCTCGTTTCCTGAGGGTGCTCTCACCAAGAAGATCAGGGTTGGACTGCAGGTAGATTATGGTCTAGATATTTCCATTTTTCTATAATTATTCACAATATGCAAATACATTATGCTTTCTCAGCTAAACAGCAGTTGCAGAACCTAGCATCTGAAGAACCTCCATTGAAAAGACATTCTACTGCACAAAATGTTCTTTGTATTAAAACATTTTAAAAAGTGATCACTTGAACAGTTGTTCAGAGAACCAAATCATTTTTTTCCTCTTTGACTAGAAGAACTAGGGTTAACTAGAGAGGACTATCAAAACATTGCTCTTTATAAGTATAACTTAGGAACACTGACTCAATAAATGACATGATTCTACATTGTATGATGTACGTTTAGACGTTGTACTTTCATTTAAATCTTCTTGCTTTCTCTTAACAGGCCCAACCTGTTCCAGATGAAGCTGTGAAGAAGATTATTGGTAATCGTGCCACCTTCAGCCCAATAGTGACCGTCGAGCCTCGCAGAAGGAAGTTCCATAAGCCCATCACCATGATCATACCAGTGCCTCCACTCTCTGGAGAGGGGGTGGTGAATGGATACAAAGGAGACACCACACTAAGCCTGCGTCTACTCTGCAGTATAACTGGTAAGGTTGGCTTATAGTCATCGATAATGACATAAGTACATTCATCGGCCACTTTATTAGGAATACCTTGTGAGTGTAAGCTAGTTTAAGTTGTCTTCAAAACTGCCAGAATTCTTTTATGTAATCACAAACAAGGTGCTGCAATACCTCAGCAGGCACATGACGTCAGATTGACTTGGTACCCCAATGTCGTGAGACGTTGCATTTTACCCAACGTCAGAACGACATCAGTGTCCAACGTCAGTCACTTTCTAATGCAACCTAAAAACAACCAAATATCAACATGTAATGATGTTACAGCTTGAGGTTGTGTGTACGTTAACACTATGACATTTATCAGACTTTGAATTTTGGTTGCCATACCTGACGAATAAATGTCAGTATTTGATGTCAATATGACGTTGGTTTAAGATGTTGGCTCGATGTTGGATTTTGGTTACCTGACATCACGACCTAAATCTAACTTAATATTAATCTCTTTTGACATTGTGTACCTGCTGGGTCATATTGGCATGATGGCATCATGGAGTTACTGCAGTTTTGTTGATTGAAGAAGGAGATTTGAGTATAATGAACTAATGTTTAGGAAACCAGCTTAAAATGATTTGTGACATAACATATTCTCATGTTGGAAGAAGCCATCACAACATGAGGTTAATGCGGTCATAAAGAGATAGACATGATCAACAGCAATACTCAGGAAGACTTTGGTGTTTAAATGATGTCAGATTTTTATTAAGTGTGTATCTCCCACACCATTACACCACCAGAAGCCTAAACACTTATTCAATGCAAATATGTACCTTCATGTTGTTAACATCAAATTCTGACACAAATTCAGGACTCGAAGCCAGCCAACCATTTTTTCCAATGCTCAATGGTAGAGTATTATGTGCTCAGATATGTTCTTTTGCTATTGGTTGTAATAAGTGCTTTTTTAAATCACTGTTGCCAGTCTGGCCATTCTTCTGACCCCTACCTGTAAAGCCTACAGATGAATGTGTGTGAAAACTGCTCACATTCCAGTAGATCAGTTTCTGAAATACTCAGACAGCAACATTCAAAATCAATTAAATCACTTTTCTACCCATTCTGATGCTCTGACCCATTCTGCAAATTGCTGCCATGTGATTGGCTAGGTATTTGAATTAACAAGCAGTTCATACGTGTACCTAATAAAGTGGCTGGTGAGTTTATAATGAAATATGGAATATTTGGACGATTTTATTTGCTATTAATCTTTTCACAGCTTTTACATTATGTTTGCTGAATGAAATCCAATAGTTATTCCTTATTAATTTTCTAGTGCTGGGGTGCGCTACAAATAGAGTCTATTTTGCTCCAGCACATCACATTTTAACAAAATGCGATGTTCATTTTACAGGGTGTCTGCAGGGTCTTAAAAAGTCTTAAATTCACACAGATATTGTATTGTAGGTCTTAAATCATTTTAAACAGGTCTTAATTTTCTCTGTCCAAGTAAAGCTACCCAATCAGGCCGATGACATCCATCCAGTCACCAACAATCCATGTCAAAAAAACTTTTTTTATATATATTTAAGTTTTTTATTGCAAAGAGATACCATTGACAACAGCTATTAGACATTTTTACAGTAAACTGTCCAAATTTAATTCTCTAATCAGAAAAAGAAAGCTACACAATTCCTCATGATAATAACATAGGAAAATTTCCATTTACGTGATCTTGCATTTATATAAAAACTATTTACAGAAAGGGGAGTGGACATAATATTAGGCATAATAATAGGCATGGGATTTAGATTTTATAACAGAAATGCATTAGGTTGAGTAGGAGTTATATACTCAATCCATTTGGACAAAAAAACATCAAATATATATTATTGATCATTCATAAAATTGCATCCATAATAAATATACTTTTAACAGTGTTGTATTTTTTTAAAGGAACATTATGTTGAAAAAAGTGTATACAACTAGAGCTTTCTTGTTTTGACACATTATGGCTAAGAAATAACTACATTTGATGTTTTGTTGTTAAGCAAAAAGACCAACTGGGCCATTAGAAAAAAATCCTTAACATTTAGCCCTGCATAAGTCTAATATTTCATTCATAATGGTCTTAAAAAGTCTTTAAAAGTCTTAAATTTGACTTGATGAACCTGCAGAAATCCTGATTTTATAGAATTACCAGGGCTTTTGGTTTGCAAAATAAATGGTTTTGTTATAATATTCATCCTATTGAGGATGGTGAATCCTAGATGGGCAACAACACTCATGTTTTAATCAGAAAATGTAAAAAATCCTATTAACAAAGGATCTGATGACAGGTGGCACATCGCCAGCTCAGTGGGAGGACATCACCGGTACTACACCTCTCACCTTCATGAACGACTGTGTGTCCTTCACCACAAACGTATCTGCCAGGTACAAGGACAACTCATGTCCTTTTCTTTCATTAAATCCTCTTACCTGCTATGATCTATTTTCAATATCTCCTATAATTCTAGAAAATTAACTTTTGTTACTGCCAACTTTGTGCCCAGGTTTTGGCTTGCTGACTGCCATCAGATCCCAGAGACTGTACCTTTGGCCACCCAGCTCTACAGAGAGCTTATCTGTGTGCCCTACATGGCCAAGTTTGTAGTGTTTGCCAAAATGAATGACCCCGTGGAGTCCAACCTGCGCTGCTTCTGTATGACAGATGATAAAGTGGACAAAACTCTGGAACAACAGGAAAACTTTGAGGAGGTGGCCAGAAGCAAAGACATAGAGGTATATATATGTTTTTAATGTGATTTTATAAACCTTTCATGATGAATATTTATTTTATGAAATAAAACTGTTACGACTTTTGCACATTAACAGTAAATAAAATGTCATACGGCTTGTAAACATGACTGGCAATTTTAAAGGTCCTGGAAGGGAAGCCCATCTACGTGGACTGCTACGGCAATTTGGCCCCTCTGATCAAAGCTGGACAGCAGCTGATTTTTAACTTCTATGCTTTCAAAGAAAACAGACTCCCATTCTGTGTGAAGGTAGTTCTTTTTTCTCCCACGATTTCCCTCTTTTGGTTTGTGACTATTTTCGTTATTAAATGCTTTTTCTTTATTAAAATAAATCAGCTTAAGTTATATTATTCAGCACAATGAATACCGCTAAAATAATTATTGTTATTAAATAATTGTTATCAAAATAACATAATTAAACTTAAATGCACATTATTTGACTTAGGAAGGAAACCTGCATGAATAACTATGATGGAAAGACTTTTTACAAATATATTTATTTGGTGCGCAACAAAATTTTTCACATGACTTTGTCTAAACAGTTCGTTTGATTACTGTGTATAACTGGACTACCCGTTTTAATTCACAAATTTGAATGAAACCTATTATTGTCATGACAAAAATGGCATAGACAGTTTCTTTATGTGAAATGTATTCATTCATTTATATTTATTTATTTATTCATTTATTATTATTATTATTACTAATTATTTAGCTGAAACCATTTGCTTATTGTAAGGGATAGTTCACTAAATACTAAATGAAAACGATGTTGTCATTTAATTAGTTTCAAATCTTTTTGAGTTTCCTTTATCCATTGAACACAAAAGTAGACATTTTGAAGAAAGTTAGAAACCAGTGGTTATTGACTTCCATAGTAGGAAAACAAAAATCTATGGATGTCAAACTGGTATCCAGCATTGTCCACTATATCTTCATTTGTGTTCAACAGAAAAAAGAAACTGATAAAGCTTTAGAACCACTTGAGGGTGAGTAAATGATGAGTACATTTTCATTTTGGGGGGCTAAACTATCACTTTAAATGGGCTGAAAGGGCTAATATATATCGGCTTCCACAAGCTACAATCCAGAAAATTCCATGCAAGTTAGATATGAGGATTAATTTGACAGTACACTCAAAGAAAATGGCGTATGTTGTGTGTTCAAACTACTTGTTTAAAATGAGCTGAAACAACAGCATTCTTGCTTTGTTTTGGGACAACTTGATTGTTTATGTTCAATCAAATCTTAAATTTTTAAAAACGAATAAGTTAATTTAATATTTTCATGTTGGCCCAACACAAATCGATTGTGTGGAACCCAACGTTTTTTACAGTGTAGTAACATTTGTTTGTGCTCTATAGGTCAGAGACAACAGCCAAGAGCCATGCGGCCGCCTGTCCTTCCTCAGAGAGATCAAAACCTCCAAGGGTCTCGCTCAAACTGCTATCTGTAATTTAAACATCACACTGCCAGGATTCAAGAAGGTAAGGCTGAACTATGATCATCTGCGTCATATCATGCCATCTTCATACTCAGGAAAGATAGAGCAGCCTTCCTAGTCATTAAGGGTTAAACTTGGCTCAAACTGCCTGAGTGTGTCTTTTATCTGTTTCAAGCTTCTTTCAAGTTGGTGTTGTTGTTGTTGTTGTTGTGGCTGACCCAAATCACACTTTTGATTTGGATCCTGCTTTGGCTGAAGGTGCACAGGCTTGTGCTTTTTTCAGCAGCTTCTGTGGTTGCGGCTTTTTTCTTTTCATTTTTTGCCCCTTTATGTTCCTTCACTGTGGCTTTGCGGTAACTCAATCGCCTTTTTTCACATCCTGATGTTTCTTCCCCCCTGCTCTTCATTACGTTATCCCCTCTGTTTCTGCAATGCATCTTGGGAACCAAAAGGATGTGGATTCAGATCCCGAGGAAGAGGTAATAGTGCTGTCCCCTCATTTCCATGTGGTGTGCTAGTTGCTTTAGCTCTGGATTATTTGTTTGTTTTAAGGCGGCTTTAACATGGGTACACATACAGAACACATACAGCATGCTGCTGCAATTTTCTGCAAGTTGATTCTTTTTTTCGCTCATCCATGCGCAAATATTGTTGCCTAGACTATCGAGACTTAAAATGGATCTCATATCAAATCAGCCATATTTAATTTTAAAGGAGAACATATAAGTTTAAATATTAAGTACTGATCATCGGCGCACAAAATCTCATTGACCCAGTCGATCATAGTTATTCTTTTTGTTCCATGGCCTAAAGACTTAAAGGTAATCAAGGTAGGATTGATTTCCTTTGACTTTAAAAGAGACTATAGGCCAAGGCAACAAAATACATAATGTAAAAGTATAAAACCTGACCAAATCAGTGTTTTTCTTTTATAACCATAGTGTTTTATTAGACGGAAAGAACAATAAACTTGAAGCGGGCTTGATAATGAGAGAACTGATAGGATTCTTGTTGTTGTTGTTACAGACTGAAAAGCCAGAACGACGTCATACCTTTGCATCTCTAGCCTTACGTAAGCGCTACAGCTATCTGACCGAGCCTGGAACGAGTGAGTTTGATGTTTTTACTAATATATGAACTTATTTTAAGAACCAAATTCTTGGGAGTGAGTAAAGTTAACATGTGACTTACTGTACCATCTTAACTGGCATAAACATTAATGTTTGATCTGCACATTCTTACCATACATGAACAGAGTCCACATGCTTGTTTCTTGTTTGTTCCTTGTTGTTTAGTTTGCATGTAAGTTTGGTATTTCAGTTGGTGTGCGATGCTTGCTTGTGAGATATTATTTTCCCTATTTGTTCATTTTCCCCCACTAGCAAGAATGAATTTTTTTTTAATAACATTTAAAGAGTATGCATTGTGGCATCGAGTTTAAAATCATTTTCTTTTTTTAATTCCTGTTTACAACCAGTCTTGCTCCTTTTGGCTTTGTGATTGTGCGAAATTATTTTATGCATTTTTGACTGAAATGCATGAAGACTCACAGGTAGATTCTCTTGGGTACTTTCACAGTTTGCACTGACTTGCCTGTCACTAAGGTTACTCAGATCTGCATGACATGCACAATATTATGAACTTTAAATTGTAGTCATTTAGCCTGCATTTGCCATATGTTTTGGTATAGCATAGAAACAAGAATGCTTTTTGTTTTGAAGCCTTCGTTTTCGTCAAAATACCCAAATTGGGGAAGATATGTTTTTCTTTTTCTTTTTTTTTTTTTAACTAAACAGATAAAAGGCACTGTAGCAAAAGAAGGTAGTCAGTCACAGGAGAATTTAGCACATCAAAAGTCAAAAGTGAAATTGTTTTACTCTGGACCTGTGCATTTGTCTTGCCATTTTAAGTTTTGTGGTTCATCGTTTTTGTCATCCTTTTTTTGTGTGCGCTTTGTTGGCTTTCAGTTTTGTTTTGTAAACCCTTTGTGGGCCATGAATCTCTTTGGATCGTCTTTATTTTGGCACCATCCACATCTTCAGTTCCATTTCAGATCATAAAACTGCTGTTCTACCTCCTTGTAAGACAATCGCCACTGACCAATTTTTTCCTTCTGGTCTCTCTGTTTTTCCACCATTTTTTTTTTGTTGACTTTATGTTGGATTTTCATTTGTCTGTTTAAAGAAACAGTTGAACGAAGTACAACAAGAACACTGCCTGCTGGTTACACTCACAAGCCTGTCTTTTCAACAAGATCTTACCAGGCATGGTCGACTGCTCCTATTACCGTCCCTGGGCAAACAAAATGTGGACTGGGTTCCCTCTCCAGTTCACCTTCCAACACGCCATCTGCTTCGCCACTAAAGTCTGTATGGTCCATTTCCTCTGCCTCTCCAGTCAAGTCCACCCTTGGAACATCAAATGCTTCTCCTGCAAAATCAATTAGCGATGTAGCATCACCCATTAGAACATACAGATCAATATCATCTCCTATAAAGACAGTGGTTCAACAACCCCAAAACCAACTTCCAATTTCTTCCAGTCTCCTGTCTTCACCGGGTAAAACTGGCACGGATCCTGTGTCTATTAAGGGGCTTGCTGCCTCATTGTCCTCAAGAGCTAACCTGATGTTGTCACCTGGATCCATGCTAGATAGAACTTTCACAACAGTGACCCAATCTGACTCTATAAAGTCAACCACAAAAACTTACACATCATTCAAATCCTCCCTGGCTCCCACAAGTATAGCAGTGTCCTCTCCCATTGGAAACATATCAAGCATATCCTCTATTAAATCCACCACAGATGCAGCCAGGGGGACAATTTTGTCATCACTTTCTTCATCAGCTAAGTCTACAATAGCCAGTACTGAAACAGTCATGTTAAATGGATCCGTTTCACCATTAAAATATCCCATATCCTCCTCTTCATCTTCCCGTTTGTTTTCAGGAGGGGCTTATAGCTTACAAGAACGGATACAGGCCACAACACAAGCAGCGACGGCCAGTGTTGGTGCAGCTTTCAGTGAGGCTGAAAGAACAGTTACTGGTGGCTCTAAGTCAAACTATAGTACACTAAAATCTGTATCATCACCTTTAAGATCACACTTATCAAGTTCTGTTTATGAGTCCCTTCGATCACCGGTCACCACTACCACACCAATGTCATCTGTTTCCATGTCTGTTCCAGTATTCTCTGTGGTCAGTGTGCTTCCTGAAACACAAGGGAGGAAACTTCCAGAAAAAATAACAATCACACCTCAGA
This sequence comes from Danio choprae, assembly GCA_903798125.1. NCBI lineage: Eukaryota > Metazoa > Chordata > Actinopteri > Cypriniformes > Danionidae > Danio > Danio choprae. Next base: position 4,429,967 of record CAIGQW010012936.1, on the reverse strand, counting down.
CACACAACCAAATACAGTCCTCTACAGCACGAAAGAAACCCTCAAAGCCATCGCTTTTCATTTCCCCAACAGTCCTCAAAGCAGCAGCCGCACCCACATTGACTTCCAATCAAGAGATTCTTAAGGATGTAGCAGAAATGAAGGAAGATCTGATAAGAATGACAGCAATCCTACAAACTGAATCTTCATCTACACCCAAAAGTTTCCATTCACGGGTTTCTAAAGAACCCAAGATTGAAGATGAAGAAACTTTCAGTTTGGTTGAGAAAGTTAAAGAGGACCTTGTCAAAGTTAGTGAAATTCTTAAGAAAGATGTTCTGAGTGAAACCAAAAACTCTCGAAAAGAGAGAGCATCAGAAGATGAATGGGAAGAGTTCTCTAAAGATGAAATTGAGGAGGCACGGCACAGTGCCCTGCGATCGCTGCCAACATTTGAACCAACACTTCCAGTTGGGCCACAGTCAGTGCCAGACAAAGATCTCAATTTAGCCAAAGTGGTTGATTACTTAATGAATGATCTTGGTGCTAGTTCCCTCTCAAAAATAGCTGATGTAAAGAGCAGATATGATGAAATAAAGAAAGAAGGTGAGGAAAAACAGAAGCGCACCATGAAGCCTGAGCACAAGCTCAAAATGCCACCCAGCGGTATGAGGACCTCACCCTCAGAGAAAGACTTAAATAAATTAGCTCAAGACACATATAGTGGCACTGATGCTATCCTGGAATCTCCTGATGACTTTTCCCATGAGCAAGATAAGAGTCCTCTCTCAGATAGTGGTTTTGAAACCAGAAGTGAAAAGACCCCATCCGCTCCTCAAAGTGCAGAGAGCACAGGGCCCAAACCCCCATTCACAGATGTGCCTATTCCCCCTGTCATAACAGAAACCAGAACTGAGGTGGTTCATGTCATCAGGAGCTATGAACATCCTGATGAGGTCTGTGAACCATTAATGGACGAGGCAGCAGCTTTGAAGCCTCCAGTTGAGCCTGAGTCAGCAGTCAGCTCAATCAATGATAAGGTAAAAGCCTTGCAGATGAAAGTCAGCTCTGACGAGTTGGCATGCCTCAAAGAAGAAACTCATATTACCACTACAACTCGAATGGTCTACCACAAACCTCAACTGAAAGATGCTGGTTCTGACAGGATTGAAGAAACAATGTCAGTCCGAGACATAATGAAAGCTTTTCAGTCTGGGAGAGACCCTTCCAAAGAATTAGCTGGTTTATTTGAGCACAAAGCTGGCCAAGATACCATTAAAGGAGATGAATTGTCCCCAAGGTTCCTTGAAAAGGACAAAAAACCCAAAGTTGAAAGAATTATTGAGGTGCACATAGAAAAGGGCAATACAAATGACCCGACGGAAGTTATAATCAGAGAAACTAAAAAGCATCCAGAGTTTATATGTAAGAGTGACCGAGGTCTCAGGGAGCTTGTTGAGAGGGTTGATGGTGATTATGAGGTTCTTCAAGATGAAGAGGAACTTACTGCAGAGGAAACACTGCCGTCCTTTCTAGACACATCCAGAGTTAATACACCTGTCTCTCAGGAGGAAGAGAGTCGTCCCAGTTCAGCTCAGCTTATTGCTGATGAATCATATAAAGCGTTAAAGCTTCTAAGCCAGCATTCAATTGAGTATCATGATGACGAGTTGTCTGAGTTGAGAGGGGAGTCATACAGGTTTGCTGAGAAAATGTTGCTCTCAGAAAAATTAGACATATCCCATTCTGATACTGAGGATTCAGTGGCAGACCAGACACATAACATAGCCACTGAGGTACAAGGGGCAGAAGGCGTATATGGAGAAAAAGTAACTGGCCCAAGGAAGGAGTCCAAATTAAGGTCAGCAAGAGATGCATCAGAGAAATCAGGTAAATATCCCCCACAAGATGAGCAATTTGACAAAGTTACAGTATTACATTATACAACAGAACCAGGAAGCCCTAAACATGCAGTCTGGATGCGATTCACCCAAGATAGGCAAGACAGGAATAGAGAGAAACTTATTTATGAGGACAGAGTAGATCGGACCATTAAAGAGGCAGAGGAAAAACTGAGTGAGGTCTCACAGTTTTTTAGAGATAAAACTGAAAAGCTAAATGATGAGCTTCAGTCTCCTGAGAAAAAGAAACCAACAAGACTTTCACAGGGGACACGGTCAGGGCCAAGCTCAATGTGCAGTAGCCCTGAGAAAAAGCAAAGGAGCACAGCTGATGAATGGGAGAAAGGCAGGCAGAGAATGTTTGGGAGTACAAATGAAAGGAAAAGTGCGAGCCTCCCAAACAGTCCTGAGAGGCATAAGCTGTCACAGTTCAGTGAGGATAAGCCAAAACAGCATGAATCTCCTCAGCAGGCAAAGACAGGTAATACAGGCCCCCCAGTTCCAGTTAAGACATCTAAAGTGAGTTCTTTTCGACAGAAGTTTGAAACAGAAGCACAGAAACAGGATAAGAATATACCTATAGCACAATCCAAAAAATCCCCAGAAAGTAAGTTACCAGTTTATCAATTTTTCACTGGTTCAAAATCGTCAAAGTCAGATTCTGCAGATGTAGGACAGTCACCTTCTAGAAAACTAACAGAAACTGATAAAAGTATAGTAGACCCTCAGAGTTGTAAATCTCAAGGTCCTCAAAGAACTACTGTTTCAAAGCAATCAGGTGAAAAATCATTACTTGAAAAATCTACTACATCAAATAATGTTGCAAAAAAAGCCTCGCTGTTTGAGAAGATTAAGGATCAGAAGATTGATACAACTCTAGAGAGCTCTACTAAAGTGCATGACTTGAAAGATGGATATAGTGCAGACAGACATAGTGCCGTTAATGATATTAAAGAACAACGGTACCTAAAAAGTGACATTAAAAATGACTCCTTTAAAACAGATGCCTTGTCAAAGGATAATGTCAGTAGAAATGACAGCCAGATAAAGACCCTTAAGAAAAAGACAGAGTCTCATATTCCCATGAGAACAACCTCTAGTTCCTTAGACAATAACCAGTCAAAGAAGATGAATCAAGACACAGTCAGTAAATTATCTGAAAGGAGCCCATCGCACATACCTACCCTGACAAGACCAAGGGTCCAGGGCCGTTTAGAGTTACAGAAAGAAGATGCTTCAACAACGAAACCGGAAGAAGTCTCTGTTGAAAGTAGAACAACAAGTGACACTAGTTCAGTGGAAAAATTCACAGTTACAACAAGAGAAAGTTTCAAAGGGCTTAAAACTTTACCAGTTTATGTAAGTGTGCAAATGGGGAAGCAGTCTGATAAAGACATAGGAGGAGGAACAAATGGAACATTCAAAAAGGTATCTGGCTCAGAAAGTCGGACAGTTTATGCAGTTAAGCAGAAACAGCCCACATCTCCTCAAGGCAGCCCAGATGATGACACCTTAGAACAGTTCTCTTTTATCGATAGCTCTGGCAAAAGTCCTATGACCCCAGAGACCCCAAGCTCAGAAGAGGTCAGCTATGATCTCACTTCGAGAACTCCTGATCCATTTATTGCATTTTTGCCAGGTATTACAAGCCCAATAGCTGAGGTTTCAGAAGAATCTGAAGATAGTGAACCAGGCAAAGATCATTCTTTAAAAGAATCTGGACCAGAAAAAGAAGCCAGTGGTAAAAATGAAACTGTTCAGGAGACAAAAGACAAAAGAGTTGCATATATAGAGTTTCCTCCACCACCACCCTTAGATTCTGATTCATCACAGCCTGAGAAAAAAGGGTCGACTCCTTCCTCAGAGGCTGAGACTGAAATGATGGAAGTAAATCTCCAAGAGGAGCATGATAAACATCTGGCCGAACCCATAATAAGAGTTCAGCCTCCATCTCCTGTGCCCCCAGGAGCTAATGATAGTGATTCAAGTGAGGAGGAATCAGTCTTTAAACCTATTCCAATAAAGAAATATACTTTTAAAATAGATGAGAACCAGGATTTGATGGGCGGCCAATCAAAAAAACAAGACAAGAATGGTAATGATAAAGAACCAGGGGAAAATGGTAATGGAAAAACAGAAGATTATGATTATGAACAAAATGGCAATGATCAGTCCATCACAGATTGTTCAATAGCGACAACTGCAGAGTTCTCTCATGACACTGATGCCACTGAGATTGACTCACTGGATGGATATGAACTTCAGGATGAGGATGATGGGTTAAGTGAACCTATAGCCAAACCTTTTGGATTTCCCAATGAGAACAGAAAAGACATTTGGGGATCAGATAGTATGTCTAGACCAAGTGACCGTTGCCAAAGTAAACTTGAAGTAATTCAAGAAGAATCACCAGCTGAGGACTGCAAAAAGACCAAAGCTAAAACTGATCCTTCAAACAGAATGAATGGAAAAGACATTGAAAAGGATGAAAAACAATCTGATCAAGGACTTTCGGACACTTATTTCAGTTACAAGTTAGATGAGGAGTTCAATACTCCTTTTAAAACTGTTGCAACAAAAGGCTTTGATCCTTGGTCAAGCAAGGGAGGAGAAGATGAAGTAGTGGATGCTAGAATTAAAGACGATGAACCCAAGCCATTTGGGTTAGCAGTAGATGACAAGTCTGCAGCAACAACCCCTGACACAACTCCTGCAAGAACCCCAACTGATGAAAGCACACCAACTAGCGAGCCTAACCCTTTCCCCTTCCACGAAGGGAAGATGTTTGAGATGACCCGCAGTGGTGCGATTGACATGAGCAAGAGGGATTTTGTTGAAGAGAGGCTGCAATTTTTTCAGATTGGTGAGCATACATTTGGAGGGAGGATAGGGGATGGGGTCAGAAAACCAAATGTAGTCACCTCAAATTCACAGATAGTTGAGAGAGCACAAGTTAAGTTGGAGGACAATACAGTTATATCATACAATATCATTCAGATATGCACTGACCACTCAGACACATCTCATGACATGGAGCCTCCCCCCTACTCAGAAGTCAGTTCTTTATGTTCTTCTTTTAAGATAGGACTGAAGTCTTCCAATGTTGAGAGGAGAGATTTAGTTTGTGTAGACTGGGATAGTTCTCAAGGTTCATTACCAGAGACTGCACATCTAATAGGACCAGAAACTCATAGAACAAGCGAGTACAATCAAGGGACAGACTCATCGAGGGCAGAGTCACAAGAATACCTCAAGACAACTGGCAGTAATTCCAGAAATTGCAGCAATAATGTTAATTTGGAGGCCTTAAATGCTGGAACTGACTGCTTGCTACAAAGCATTGTGCAAACAGAACACATGTCAGTTACTGATCTAAGCTCAGTTCAAGTAAAAAATGCATGTGAGGATTTGGAAAGAAAGGACACTGGTACTGGCAGGGATGGTAGTTTAGAGAATAGTAATGTAATCTCCAAGTGCAAAGACATTACAAGAAACCCCCCAAAATCTATGTTGCCAGTGAGACCCCCTCATGCACCACTAAGTTATAAAAAAGATCAAACATCTTTGAGACCAATTCAAAAGATTAGAGTGGAGGCCAGAAATCGCTTAGATCCATTCCCAGATGTAAAACCTAAATCTAGAATTCCAATTATGAATGTCAAAAACATTAGTTCCTCACCAGTGCGTAAATGTAGAACCACTACAATGGCAAAACAGAAAGTTAAACCACTGCCAATCAAAGCAATAACGACAAACAAAAACCCCAAAACAGGTCTGGTTAGTACATCAGGCAGTAAATATGGTAATAAGCCCTTACGTGATGTTGGGAAAAGTAGTCATTCTAAACCAAGTAGTGTAGTAAAGGTGGTGGGTTGCCTTTCCAGTGATGAAAAAAAGAGACAGACATATGATCACGATGAAGAAAGCAGCACATCAAGGAACACATCTTTATCAGAAGCCTTGGAATCCTCCAGTACATCCAGGTCTGCTAGAGACGTGAGATCACAGGTTGAGCAGTCCGGCAGAGACAGGAGGAGGAGGAGTAGGAGGACTGATGGAGGTGAAGGCAGTCAGGGTGCTGGGCCTCAAGTGGCCCCCGGCGTGGAGATCGAGCCTAGTTTGTAAAACTTTCCACTTGTATGATCTTAGTTGCATGAGCCGTTGTGATTGCCTGTGGTGTGACCTGACTGTAGATGTCATCTTTGTCATTTGTCATTTTCTCTCTCTTTGTGTACTTGTGTACTGGTCTCTAAACCTGTTTTCAGATCTCTTTCTATGGATTAGTCAGTTTTACTGTAGCATGCCAGTGTTAGTGGGTTGCTGGCCATTTATATTGGTTCCTAGTTCTTGTGAGGTGCTAAGGAAGCCTGTAGATCTCGTGAGCCCACGCAGAGATGCAGTCCTAGCACAGCAATAAAGATGCCGCATGTTCAGTTTCATTTAATTCTGTGAATTCACGTTTGAGATGCTCTTCTGTAGTTGTAGAGACAATCGAATTGTGTCTTTATTATTTGTTATTTGTATGTTTTTCTGATTATACTGTTAGAAGGTTAAAACATTTCCTGTGGTAGGGTTCATTCTTTACAAATCTTACCTCTTAAAGCCACTGAGAGTTAACAGACAATATCATAATACATTTACTTTATTTAAAAAGGAACTCTTTTCTGATCAATGTCCCTTAACTTATTATAATTATATGGACTCACTTTGTTTGTTGTTGTCCAATTATTTCAAAATCTCCCCAAGACTTTTAATACTCTTTGCTTGATCAGAAAAGGGTAGTGTGCTTTAATACTTTTTAAACTACTCTAATATAAGCTTTAAAAGGTTTTCATGGGGTTTCCTCTTTTGCTCTCAGGCCCTCAGACCCCCTGTGAAAGAACAGATTTGCGTATGGCTATTGTAGCAGATCATCTTGGCCTGAGTTGGACTGGTAAGAAATGACACCACCTAGAGGACAAAGTGATGCATTACCACTTTAGCACAAATATGCTCTGATTATGTCTTTGTGCTTATAGATAAGTAATTTATGAAAATACTGTAATTTAGATTATTTTTGGGAATTAATGCAATTTTTTATAATTAATATTATTGCGCACATATGGCTTTTACTTTGTTGTTGTTTCTCAAAGCATTGGTGCTGCTGTGATCAGTAGGGTGTGCCATCTGCAGTGACTGCAGTACTGTGCGCATGTGTACGGGGAGTGGTAAAGACAGAGGAGACATTAATGTATTTTTAATGTGTTGCAGAGATGGCCAGGGAAATGGAATTTTCAGTTGATGAGATAAATCAAATCCGTGTGGAAAACCCCAACTCATTGACGGCTCAGAGTTTCATGCTATTAAAGAAATGGGTTAACAGAGATGGTAAAAACGCTACAAGTAAGTATGCTTAGGGACTACATATTTTCTGAATGAGGGTTAATTATATGGAGTGGAGAAGGGTGGGTGGGGTTTGGATTTCTGTATGCAAGTCAGCTATTATAAAATAAAAGTCTTATTTAATAGCATATGCTACAACAATATCAAAACTGTTTTCTTTTCTACTTTTAGCGGATGCCTTAGCTGCGGTCCTGACTAAGATCAATCGTTTGGATATTGTGACATTGCTGGAAGGGCCGATATTTGACTATGGTAACATTTCAGGCACAAGATGTTTTGCAGATGATAGCGCAGTTTCCCAGGAGCAGGCTGATGGTAAAGTTTAGCCCCATCTACCTGAACTCTGCTTCTCTATGTTTCTCACAAATCTGTAGATTCATAGAACCATCATGGCAAAACACTTATTGCTCTAAATTCAAACCCAGTATAAACTTAAACTCAAGTTTAAGTTTAAATCTCAATCTTACTTTCTAATCAATTAGATTCGCCAATTATGAGCACTGTTCTTTTCCAGCCTGGTGTTGGATCAGTGTGATCATATATATTGAATTACTATGATTGTGTGTTTGTATGAAAGCATTAAAGCATGCAGCTATAAAGTACATAAGCTAATGCTGAATCAGAACTTAATCCCATCTTAGTAGTGGATATTACAATAGAGACCATACCAACTCTATTACCCATACATATGAGGTTGCTAAATACACTTTCTTAATACATACTCTTTTAAAAAAACAATTTACTGGCAAATTGCATATGGAAAAGTTGGATAAATATGTTGGATCCAAGGCCCCTGATAAAGTGAGCGCTAACTCTTATGCTCTATTAAGATTAAATTTAAGGTTAAATAATATATTTGTGTGATGGGTCTGATGGGTTTAGGATTTGGTTCACACTGTAAGATAAACATTATGTTTATGTGTATACTGAGTATACTTCAAAAACAATAACAGCTAGCTATTAGCAGTAGCAATAGTGTTCCAAGTTTCTCTCTATTTCTCTGTGATTTTTCTATGATATGACACATACATGAAAACATAATATTAGTATCCAACCTGCTTTTACAGCATGATTGCCTTAATGTTTCTCTCTGTGTAGTGCTAACAGTAATTCAGTAGTTTGGGCTATATCGATAGCATGGCTCTGGCTACTATGGAATGTCTGCTTGCTGTCAAATTGCCTGATCCTCCAGTATCCCAGAATCCTCTGAACCTTCCTGATAGAGTGCTTCTGCTTCAAATTCAGACCAGCTTCTTCTTCACTGCCTTTCAACTTCTTTCATAGCAACACCTTTGCCTCATTTCAAAACAGTGGGGCAGCACTGTTTAGCATAGTTGTTTTCTATGTGGTGGAGTAAATCAGTGCTAGCTCTTGCTAAAGCTCTTCACTCATGCTATGGTAACTCTTTTTAACATTGCATTCTTACCTTCATAGAAGCATCATCCAGATACGTCTCATGTTATCTAACATCTTCATTTTCCTTTTTTTTTTGACCTGGTGTCAGTGATAGTTTCTGTTACCCCTACTTTATCCACATCATCTCTGTCTCCTATCCCCAAAGTATTGACCAACCAATCTCAGTCTGTTTCCTCTTCTTCATCATCTTCCATCTTCCTCCATTTACGTCAGGATCCCACTGTTCCTGAACTATACATTTAGTGTTTTAAGTATGTGCCTTTGAAAATTACATGGTAATCTAAAGGATAAGCTATTGAAAACCATACTAATTGTACCACATGTTGATTAACCTAATGGTATATCTATAATGGAATATTCTGGGTTTACCTATTTGCTACTGAATATCTTAGATTTGTTTTTTTGAAACCACAGAAAATAACCCAAATTTGTGAAAATCCAATTACAATGGGAGTCTATCAGATGCACGTGTATCAGAAGCTTTAACAGCTGAAATATAAATCTTATTTGTTAAAATTTTAAAATGGACTACATTTTGTTGAGGAAATAACCCAGAATATTCATTTTAAACCAATGTCATTGCTTAATAAATCCTTAATATCGCCAAACACACATTCTCTTCCATGACATTTTCAAAGGCCTCTGTCATCTGTTGCTGTGGCATTGTGCACAAGTGGTATTCGTCTCCATCTCACTGTGTTGTATCACTCAGGTTACCACAACATTGAGCTGGAGCTCAAGAGTCCCACAGAGCTGAACTATGAACCCCCTACCCCTCTACGCCATGATGATTTCTTTAGTGAAGACAGTATGCTAAAGTTCCCCTCTAGTGCCCCTGTTAGACCCAGTGAACTGTCCTTGCCAACCTCTAGTGGCCCAGTGTCTGCAGATACTAAGCCGCCTACCGTCATGGCGGAGGACACCACTATTGGAGGCCGGGAATCTGTTGCCCAGGAGGATGGGTCTGCTGAAGATGACCTTGGTGGGAGCCAGGAATTGGTAGCTCTGTCAAAACAGCATGACAGTGAGGGAACCTCCAAAGAATCAGATGTCTTCCCAAGCAGCCTGGTAAAAGAGCAGAAGGATGCCCAGCCCAAGCTTCCCATTTGTGCCTCTGCCAGTGAAGCTGTTGAAGAGTGTAGCAAGTCTGGGTTTGACGAAGAAGACGAAGAGATGACTCAAGATAAAATAAAGTCTCTCTTGGAGACTATTAACTTGGTGGAAGGCTCAGAGGATGAGGAGATGACTGAGGAGAGGCTACAAGCGATCCTCTCTCAAGTACAGCAGGCAGAAAAAAACATGTCTTCAATTTCAGGTTTGCAGAGTGAGACATCTGGCGCAAATGGAAAGACGACAACTGGCCAAGGACTGGGTACTGAGAAACAAGGGCAAAGAGAGACCAGGTTAGAACTGTGACCTCTATTGCAAAATGTAATCATCTTATTCCACAAGCTCAGCAGTTTAGGTATCAATCAAGTAACATATTCCAAAATTCTATGCCTCTATAGTCAAGAGCTAAAGTCCTCAACGCCTGGAGTGCAAGCTGAGAGGCAAAATGGAGAACATCTAGAGGTCCAAACCCAAGCTCTGTTGCCACCAGACGCCAGTGAGTCTTCCAGCAAACCAAAGGGCAAAGCAAGGAAAGACTCTGAGCGAGAGGAAGCAAGCAGTGAGGTTCTTAAGGACAGAGGACCAAACAACAGGGAGGAGGGCATTTCCGAGCCTAAAGTCAAGGTACCAATGCTCTGGAAATTTTCTAAGATAGATAAACCAGGTTTGTAACTAAATAAGTATTTCCATTTCTTGGGGTGCCTCAGGGACTGTTCACATATCGCATCATTTGGCCACTCAAGTTCGTTATTTCAAATGGAGAGGCATGTTAAATGCATGTAAATAGAGAGACATGGTTGTGACACTCACTTGCTTTTTTCAGGCACACCTATAGTGCAGTGAGTTGAAAACATCTCAGCTTTTCAGAATGCCTCAAGTGCACTGTGTGTCATATGACAAGAACCAACCAGTCGGCTTATTCCGAGTTTAGATTGCATAATTTTAGCCCTGAGTTTGACTCGCCGACAGGTTTTGACAAATCGCAGACAAATGCCTGAAATCACAGGCCAATCGGTGCTCGTTCACGCAAGTAACACTCACACAGTATGATCTGAGAGAATCGCAAATGAGTCGCCAACACCCGTCAGATATTTGGCATGCTAAATATCTGGAGCTGTCTGCGATTCAAATCATGCTGTGGGAAATGTGTTCTGATTGAAAATAACATCGGCGATTACCTACAGCCAGTGAAAGAGCAGCATCCACTAGTATGGGTATCTGTAGGCCAGCGGGAGGTTGGGGGAGAAATTAAAAGGGATTCTTTTCAATTTATTTGGACCCAAGAAATAGAGGGAAAACTAGTGGAAATTTGGCAGAAGCACCGGTGTCTGTTTGATGTGTCATCTCACAACCGGATCGAAAAAGAATAAAAGTTGAGGAGAAATTGCGAATTACTTTCAAAAGCCAGGTGAGCAAAATAAGTACATTTTATACTCCTCTTTCTGTTTGGTTGTGAGATGTTGTTTGCAGATCGAGAAAAAGTTGTCTGCGATTCTTTCTATTCTAAAGTCATGCATTGTGAAAACCCCTGTCGCCAATTCATCTTGCAGTGTTCAAACTTAAACAAAGCAGCGACAAAATGCTACCCCTAGATAGTCATGCAGTGTGAAAACATCTGTGACACGACTATTTTGAACTCAGCATTAAGTAATAACTGCAGACTAATTACCTTAAATGGAGAGTACCCAAACTGTGGTGCTTTTTTAATGTGTATTAGAGCTACAGCAAGGATTTGTCAGTAGTGGTTCATTGGACAGTGCAGCTGAAGGTTTCTTATCAACCGCAGATGCCACAGGACCACAAGCTCATGAGCAGAATGAAACTGGTAGAGGAGCCAGCGTACCTCACGTTTTACACGTGGTTTTAGATGAGATATGTGAACGGACTCAGTCTGCTCCCTTAATCAGAACTAAGGGAGTTGTTTCTTTTGGGCTCTTCTATTATCAACATTTTAGTGCACTAAAACTTTTTCACTGTATTATATTTCTGCAAATGTCACAATCTATTCTGAACTTTCTAGAGTGTTAAGCTACAATGAAGATTATGAGTCATTCCAACAATGCTAGTTGTGATTTAATGTGCAACTTTATAATCATGTCATAGGCAAGTGAGTAATCAGTGTCCTAGTAGATGAAGTCTTTAGTTGTACCTGAATCACAAGTAGGGAGTGAATTGAGGCATACCCTCTATACTAACAGTTATTCAGGTAATTTCTAAAGTATTTCTTTTAATATAGGAAATTAAGAAGTAGTACAGCATGATTAATCGAAGGTGATTTTCATGTGCATTTTGTCACTAAAACCGGTTGTGTAATCTATTAAATCTCCAGCTACTGCTTTCAGATGGAACACATAGAGCCAAACACAGAGCCATAGTTCACTGACAAGCTACGCAAAAAGTCCTGGATTATTTAATCAGCACAATTCTGAAATCAAAGATAATCATTCAGTGATTTGTCAGCTGTTTTCCCTTACCTTTTAGATTACTACAGTTTTTAAAGGAATACTGCAGTTTTAGTTAACTTCTGAAAAGTGCAGTTTTTTGGACACAAAAATCTGCATTATTTACGTATATTGCAGTATTACTGCAATACAACCAACTGCAGTACTACTACAGTACAACTGCTGTACAACTACTGCAATAGTACTGAAGTGATACTACTACTATAATGCAGTACTGCTACTGCAATACAACTCTACTACAGTACCACTGCCATACCGCTATTGCAATACAACTGAAGTACTTCTACAATACAACCAGGGGCGCTGCTGGCCAGCACGGGCCCTATGACAACGTCTTTGAGTGGTGTGTGGGGCTGGTGGGCCCCTGATAATTTCTCAGACGGCCCCTAATCAACGTGGCCCTTAGAATCGTCATAACGTGTGGTTCTTATCACACCATTGGCATATTAGACTACAGCAGCACAAGTGCAGTAGAGACAGAGTTGACTTGTTTTTACTCCAGTTTACTGCAACTTATACTACTGTTGAACTTTATTGTACTGTATTTGAACTGTTTATACTTCATTGTATTGCAATTTTGCAGTTGTACTTAATGTTACTGCAGTTATACTTCTATATACTGCTGTTGTACTGCAGTTGCACTGCAGTTTACTGCAGTTATTTTTTGTAAGGGTTGCATCATCACATTTTTTTTGGCATTTGTATGGCTCTGTGATGCTGCAAACACATTTTTACACCAAAGTCACCTAATAACGTCAGTCGATCGTTTGAAATAAATAATTATGTGAGATGATTTCATATTTGTATTATTAGTCACATTCACTAAAAATAAAGTAAAAGTTTGGACAGTTAAATCCTCTGCACTGTTTGATTTCCTGTGTCTCTTCTTCATATTTCGAGTTTCCACGTGAGAGCACCCTCTGGCTTTCAGATTTTCTACTGATCACTCGTGTTTTCCTGACAAGATGTGCATGAGAATCACAGCTTTTGCTTAATCATGATTTTGATTAATCATGCAGCCCTATTAAGAAGTACTGAAATAATAACATATAATATAAAAATGACAAATTAGCTTGACATCTTCCAGTTTATATGCACATAACATCTTACCTTGCTTACAACAGAGGTAAATGGTGGTGTGTATTATATTTTAGCTTTAAAATACTCAATCATGTATAAAAAGTATATAAACCTATACAGACTTGACTACATAAGAAAGCATTAGACCACTGTTTCTCAACCACGTTCCTGGAGGACCACCAGTCCTGCACATTTTCCATGTCTCCTTAACCAAACACACCTGATTCAGATCATCAGCTCATTAGCAGAAACTGAAAGACCTGTAATGGGTGTGGCAGACAAAGGAGACATGCAAAACATGCAGTGTTTGTGGTCCTCCAGTAACGTGGTTGAGAAACACTGCATTAGACTGATTATAACTGCACATGTAAATGGGATTACATTTACATCGAATGAAATAATAACCATTTTCAAGGGTCACCATGCATTCTTAAACACAGTGAAGACTTGTAACTTGAAAAACTTAAAGGTCACTTCATATGAGCTTGATGGCTCATGCACCGCTGTAATGTGCTGACCCGACTCTAGCAGGAAGCTCGTAGAGATAATGAATCCAGCTCTGATGAGGAAGAGACTGTCACTACCAGGGTGTATCGGCGGAGAGTAATTCTGAAGGTACTACGAGTGGTACTCTTGTAGATTTGGGCCGGTTTTGTGTGCTACAGCGTTTTTTGTGTGCTTTAGCCTGTGTGCTAAAAGGGCATGAAGTGATTAGTGCACTGCCACTTTTTATGAAGAAGTTGCTGTGATTTCTGAAGTGTTTTTTTTCCTCTGTTTTCTTCTTCCATACGTCTTCCTTTCTCTTTAATTAATTAAAGGTGCCCGCTAAAGTTAGCATCGCTACTAATCCTCCATGTTAGCTTTAAGCTACGCTAAGTAATATAACTTCATTTTGTGCATACTGATTTTACAGGTTTGGTTTCATTTCAATGACAAATAAATACTCCTTGGTCCATCACTACTATGGTCATTTGTCAATATTTAATAGTATTTAATAGTTTCATCTAAAGCTGCTTTTGGTATGTCATCTCAAAGATATGTCCCTATGACACACTTAGCTTGTGCTGTATTCTTTTTTCTCTGTAGTGTTTGATCAACCATTTCATTTGTATGCTTGTTTGAAAGATTACATGTTTTGTCATGAAATTCGAACTACAGCTTTTATAGATTTCTTCACAGACAGTGGGTCTCATTCACTAATAATTGCATAAGTTTTTCGTATTTATATGAACAACTTCTCATGAAAAACCTTCCGCAAAATTCACAACATGTGTTTACGAACATGAGCTTGTTCTTAAACTCATTCTTTTGTTAGTGAATTCTTCTAAATGAGCGACTGCATGCACAAGGTTAGTATAATATTGCATAATATACACTCAAACAAAGTCCCTTTAAGGCAAGTCATTTCACTCTGCGACCATCTTTAAAATCAGTATGCTTGGGCAGTCTGTTTAAATGGGGAAACATCAAATTCTCCAAAATTGCTTGCCAAGCTTGTGATTAATTTTCATATTAGGAATCGTCAATAAAATAAAAAAAACCAACTGTCTCTTTATTTTCATTTCTAAACGTTTGGATCACACAAAATCTGCAGAAACTCAAGTCTGATCCGAGCCCTTCCCTTGGAGAATCGTCAGTCTATAGCAATAAATGATTGGCTCCTGTACTAGAAGTACTGTACTAGGCTTCATTTGCCACATTGACCGTTACACTTTTCCCCAATCAAAACAATATGAGTGACATGTCTTGTGTACTCTATAGTCTTTGGCCCAAAGCAGCTCCATATAATGATTTTCCGCAAAGTGGCACTTGTCCAGAGTAAGACATTTCAAAACAAAAGGCAAAGCACTTTAACAATAATGAACATTTGGTTGTGCTGTCAGAGGTGATAGCAAGAAAAAAATGTAAATGATCAGCCATTCATCACTTCAGCAAACATATGTGTGCTCTCTCCTTATGGAGAGTTTCCACTGGCATATTGCGGGCATTTTTATTTCATTCATACGAAACATTAGTGTCAACAATCACAATCTTTCAATTGAATAAATTGAAAACACTCGCTCCACTGCGCTCACAATGTGCCAGTGGAAATGGACCTTTAGATCATGTGCCGCAGTGTCAAGCAGTATGTAAGTGCCATCTCTATTTTTTTTTTTTTTTATTAATTGGACCTCTAATTATACTGTATAAGAGCAATTCCTCGCAAATGTCAACCTTGCCCTGAAAAAAATTCAGTTTTCACCAAAATAGAGAAACCCATTCTAAGTTGTTTGTGTAGGCTTGTATTTTACAGTGCTGTAAAAATACTCAAAAATGTCTGTGTCAATGTTTCAAACAATTATATTTGATTTATCAAAGTCACACAAGTGGCAATTTCACATCTGTCACATCCATAACGGAGAGGTGTCACATCTATAACAAAGTTTTTTCCTCATAAATGCAAAAATAAAAAATAAAACCAGTCATTTTTCTTCTATAGTGAGCCAACTCTTATGATAAGCCTTATTTCTTTTGGGTTGTGCGGTTTCATTCACAGAATTTCTACAAAGTATGTTGTATACTGTAAGCTCACATACTTTTTGGTCACTTCCATAACACATGTTTATTTCCCTCAATTAAACTATAAAAATGTTTACAGATTGATATTTTTCTGATCCCATAACTCTGTGGTTAGTAGTTTTGGAAAATATAAACAGATCTTTCAATATAATGTTAACATATACTTTCTCTGTGAATTTATGTTTGAAGTTTACTGCAAATGTCAAGTCCATAGCGCTGGAATTGCTCATTTTCATTTTTTAATATCTAGTTATTTTTCACCTACCCTAAATAAATAACATCTAATTATATGTAAGGTACTTTATACATGCTTCTAAGGCCCTGGGAGCATACATAATTATTTCGTATATGTGGTATAAGTTCTTGAATTTCTTGCACATTTAGAATACATCTTGTTCAAAGGATTTTGATGTATCAGGACTTACTCATAAAAACATCTGTATGCATCTTTAATGAATGAGACCCTATGCGTGTATGTGTGTCTGTGTTGAAAATCAGTACGAAGTAAATGTAATGTCTTATCATGCATCCTACCTCTGTAGGGTGATCAGGCCAAAAACATCCCTGGTGAGACTGTCACAGAAGAACAGTACACAGACGAAGATGGAAACTTAGTCACCAGAAAAGTAATGTCCATGCCCACCTTTAGCAGTGTCGCCATCTCTTAACTTTACCATGTTTGTTCTCTTCCATCTGCCTCTGTGTGGGTATAAACAGTACCTTGAGACATTTACACCCTTGTCTTAGGTCATCCGGAAAGTGGTGCGTCGTTCAGCTGGTGTGGAGGAGAAAGGCAAGCGGAAACGTGGGAAACGTTCCCGGCAGGCCAGTAGGGCCGAGCTAGAGGAAGAGAGTGGCCCTGGGCCTCACAGAGAGCACACTGAGGTTGGAGTTGTGTGCAGTGATCATGCTAGTATAGTGCGCGCCTGCAACATACAGAACATTTTGGAACAGCCTGCTTTGTTTAGAAATTTAATTGAGGATTTTGGTTTGAAGTGGCTTTGTTAATTAAGTAAGCATCTGTGTATTGATATGCTGTGTTCTGTCTAGCTGTATGTGTGTTTGTGTGTGTGTGTGGACATGCACATTTAATGTTGCTCCCACACAGAACTCAAAACAGAGTCGAAAACAGACTCAAAAATGCGTAAGATCTTGAGTCAGCTAAACTGTTTAAGCTGGAGTTCATCTTTATGTCCATTGATTTTCAGTTGAAGCTAAAGCTACAAAGGTTAAACTTATTCACAACAAAAACAATAACTATAATGATAAAGTTCTAAAATATTTCTAAATATAAAAGAAACAGCAAAAATTTTAAAAAACGTCATTATGAAAAAAAATCATTGACAGCCAATCAGAATCCTTCCATGCTTTAAAAAAGCTTGAGCTTTTAATATACATTCACTGGCCACTTTATTAGGTACACCTGTCCAATTGCTTAACTCAAATTTCTAATCAGCCAATCACTTGGCAGCAACTCAATGCATTTAGGCATGTAGACATGGTCAAGGCGATCGGCTGCAGTTCAAACCAGCATCAGCATGGGGAAGAAAGGTGATTTAAGTGACTTTGAACGTGGCATAGTTGTTGGTACCAGACGGGCTGGTCTCAGTATTTCAGAACCTGCTGATCTACTGGGATTTTCACGCACAACCATCTCTAGGGTTTACAAAGAAAATATGCAGTAAGCGGCAGTTCTGTGGGCACAAATGCCTTTTTGATGCCAGAGGTCAGAGGAGAATGGCCAGACTAGTTCCAGCTGATAGAAAGGCAACAGTAACTCAAATAACCACTCGTTACAACCGAGGTATGCAGAAAAGCATCTCTGAACGCACAACATGTCAAACCTTGAGGCAGATGGGCTACAGCAGCAGAAGGGTGCCACTCCTGTCAGCTAAGAACATGAAACTGATGCTACAATTCGCACAGGCTCACCAAAATTGTACAATAGAAGATTGG
Source organism: Danio choprae (assembly GCA_903798125.1). Classification (NCBI taxonomy): domain Eukaryota; kingdom Metazoa; phylum Chordata; class Actinopteri; order Cypriniformes; family Danionidae; genus Danio; species Danio choprae. Next base: position 4,412,122 of record CAIGQW010012936.1, on the reverse strand, counting down.
AAAACGTTGCCTGGTCTGATGAGTCTCGATTTCTGCTGCGACATTCGGGTGGTAGGGTCAGAATTTGGCATCAACAACATAAACGCATGAATACATCCTGCCTTGTATCAATGGTTCAGGCTGGTGGTGGTGGTGTAATGGTGTGGGGGATATTTTCTTGGCACACTTTGGGCCCATTAGTACCAATTGAGCATCTTGTTAACACCACAGCCTACCTGAGTATTGTTGAGTACCTGAGTACCATGTCTATGCCTTTATGACCACAGTGTACCCATCTTCTGATGGCTACTTCCAGCAGGATAACGCGCCATGTCATAAAGCGTGAATCATCTCAGACGGGTTTCTTGAACATGACAATGAGTTCACTGTACTCAAATGGCCTCCACAGTCACCAGAGCTCAATCTAATAGAGCACCTTTGGGATGTGGTGGAATGGAAGATTCGCATCATGAATGTGCAGCCGACAAATCTTCAGCAACTGCGTGATGCTATGATGTCAATAGGATTAAGGCAGTTCTGAGGGCAAAAGTGTGTCCAATCCGGTACTAATAAGGTGTACCTAATAAAATGGCCAGTGAGTGTATATATTAAACATATTATACCGGGCATTTGTGTAGATGTAAGTATATATTTATATTTAAGGTTTTTGGTGTAAACATTCCATAATTTAAGCTGCATTCAACAAGAAAGAATGAAAAATGATTGAATTTCTTGACATACTAAAGGCCAAAGAGTACATATTTTACACATATTTTACATGAGCATGATTTACTTTTACAACTTTAAACAAATATTGCTTCATATAAACTGACAAAAATGTGCCTAGATACTAACAAAAAAATCTCTTATAGCTTTTGTTTTGTGCTACAATGGATTGGCATTTATCCCTACAGACGAGGTACTGTATAACAACTCATAAAATCATCTCTAACTTCATGCTTCATGTGCCTCTATTGTTTTAGGCTGGAGAAGGAGGAAAGGGCAAAAAGAAGGAAGGAAGACAAAAGGAGAAAAAGGGTCAATCATAACAGTTGTGCTCTTTTTTGGTAAGTCATTAAACTGTGAGATGTCACTGGGATGTCAGAGCTGAGTGGATCCTGCTGGATCAGACCGTAGCTTTTGTGTTCGTCATCAACACAATAGTGACCTGCAAAATGGGCTTTGTAACAGGGTTTTTTCTAGTACAGTTGAACCGCAACCCACTGATGACATGCAGACACAGCAAATTAGCCTCTTAATGATGCAACTGAATTCAGACCAGAAAATGTTGTTTTGTAAAACTTGTCTACACTGACTGAACATCAAAAGTCTACATGAAATGACTAAGATCACATGTAGCATTTTCTTTTAGATTAGGGTATATTTACGTTATACACCCAAAACTCTCCATTTTGGGTGGCTCAGTGGTTAGCACTTACCTCACAGCAAGAAGGTCGCTTGTTCAAGTCCCGGCTGGGCCAGTTGGCATTTCTGTGTGGAGTTTGCATGTTCTCCCTGTGTTGGTGTGGGTTTTCTCTGAGTGCTCCGGTTTCCCCCACAGTCCAAAGACATGCTATAAGTGAATTGGGTAAATAAAGATTGGCCGTAGTTCATGAGTGTGTGTGTTTGTGTTTGTGTTTGTGTTTGTGTGTGTGTGTGTGTGTGTGTGTGTGTGTGTGTGTGTGTGTGTGTGTGTGTGTGAGAGAGAATGTGAAGGTGTTTCCCATACACTCTTTGGGCCATACACTTAGTTGTGGCTGGAAGGGCATCCGCTGCATAAAACATCTGCCAAAATTGTTGGCGGTTCATTCCGCTGTGGCAACCCCTAATAAATAAGGGACTAAGCCCTAAGGAAAATTATTGAAATAAACTCTCCATTTGGGGCAGCATGGTGGCGCCCTGGGTAGCACAATCGCCTCACAGCAAGAAGGTCGCTGGTTCGAGCCCCGGCTGGGTCAGTTGGCATTGTCTGTGTGGAGTTTGCATGTTCTCCTTGTGTTGGCGTGGGTTTCCTCTGGGTGCTCCGGTTTCCTCCACAATTCCAAAGACATGCGGTACAGGTGAATTGGGTAAGCTAAATTGTCTGTAGTGTATAAGTGTGAATGGGTGTGTATGGATGTTTGCCAGTGATGGGTTGCATCTGGAAGGGCATCCGCAGTGTAAAACATATGCTGGATAAGTTGGCGGTTCATTCCGCTGTGGTGACCCCAGATTAATAAAGAGACTAAGCCAAAAAGAAAATGAATGAATGAATGAAAAGCTAAACTATGATGTTCATAGAGTTGATATATCACTGTATGTCATTGTGTTTCAGATTTGAAAGTTCTTCAAAACCATTTTCCTTTCGAGGAAGATCACTGGAAACGTGCAGGAGGTCGGAGGATGAGGATTGTGTGTCAGCAGCTTTCATAAAAAACAAATGGTTTTGGGTCTGACGATTTTTGATTTCGCATGAGCATGAAAAAAAACTCGTTTCTGTCAGTAACACGGAATGGCTAACGGTCAAGAGAGGACGTTGTTGGTGCGGCGTTCTCCAATACGAGCGCCCAAGCACTTTCTTTGACCAAAGAGGCCACTTAAACATATTGCTGGTTGACAGGAATGGATGGACTCGTTTGAATCACCTTCTACACTCGCCTTACTATTTTTTTCCCCCTCTCGAACCCGTAATGTTGGGGTTGTATAATGCTGTTGGAGCTTACGATGTACATAAATGACACTGTATAAATTTGAAAGTGGCTCACGACATTGTTAATGCACTGGCAAGTGTGTAGGAATGAACTACCAATTCTGATTCCAATTTTAAGGGAACGCTTCACATGCACTTGTATAATTATTAGCGGAAAAAAAAATGTTTGTAAATGAAAAAACAAAAAAGCCAGCTTGATTTTAACAACAGATCTTTCTTTTAAACCTACTGCGGTTCTCAGTGGTACGAACATTGGAGCAGCTGTAGTTCTTTCTTCAGAGTACTAATATTTTCAATGCATGTGATTCACTTTATTTTTGAGTTTTGTTTGTTTTCTAACACACAAGAGAAGGGGAAATGATGTTCTGTATGTGTACGCTCACAGCCTTGCAAATGCACACTATTTTTATTTTTATTTTAGAAAGACGACAGAATCACACATCAGCTTCACTAAAATACACTGTGTCCCATCACATGACAGCGGCGGTTTCCCCTATGCAGTCTGAAATGCTCACCGAAATCAACCGGCGTGATGCACTTTTACCTGTTCTCATGTGTATCGGCTCTAAGATGTAGAAGTCTTTTTATCAGCCTGTCGTTTGTAATCATTCTAGCAGTGTATTACTACTTTTTCCAGGCTGCTGTGGTTTTTGGGGAAATTTTAATTTTGGTTTTTGGTGCATTTTTGAGGAATCGCCCAAGCATTCATGGATGACAGATCTGGTAATGAACATTATGTATGAGAAAAACAACATACACTGGATGATCAAATTAATTATTTAAGCTTATAATAAATTGTGTTCAAACCCTCACTGTGTGTTTTGTTCTTGTTGAATGCATAATGATGAGTTTTTCCATTGTTTTTCTTTTCTTAAAGGGGGCCTGTTATGCAAAAAACACTTTTGTAAGGGTTTTAAACAGTTGTGTGGCAACAGTCTGTGAATATAACCAGCTTCTAAAGGTAAAAATGTGTTTATTTATTTTTTATAATCACACTTGATATAAACAGTCTGCAGAAACACTTTTTTGTGACTGGCGCCGTTGTACTGTGGCTGCCGTCGCATCATCCAAGTGGATGTTGCACACTGGTGGTGGTGTGGAGAGACCCCCCTCATGATTGTGAAGTGCTTTGTGTGTATGGCCATGCATGATGAATGTGCCATATAAATACACATTTAATTACATTACATTGCAAAGTTTATGACAAAAAGTAATTTTCAGGATAGGCCAAATCAAAAGAAATAATTGTAAAAATGTATGTCTATTTTTCAATATTTATTTCTTGCATTGTTATATTTTTTTCATTATAATTAAGCACATTTTCCCCACTAATCCTCATTGCTGTAATATACAGTAACATAAATCATACTGTCAAGATAGTGTAGCTTACAACCATTCTGCAATTGTGCCACTATCATAAGGTTTGGTAACTATATTTGTCTTTTTGGGTCTCTATACTGTTTACTATTGCCTTCTATTGATGGCATGTTAAAGCCAGTGAATTCAAACAGAAAATGTCCTAAACACATAAAAGATTTACTGTTTTACTGCCTAAAATGTGACTGTTTATAATGTTTTAATGGTATTTGTAATGGAAACCATTCAAACCTCTGTGATGGTTTCTTTTGTATTTTTTTTTTATCATCGGGGCGTAAAATACCTATGTTCTTAAAAGTATATCTTCTTTAGATGTTGAAGTCTGACACATTATTTATGGACGTCTGCAGTGTAAGCAATGCATTAGGCTACTTAAAGGGATAGTTCACTTATATTAATACTCAGTCATCAAGCATGCTTCCATTTATTATAGGCTACTTTAAAAGATCTATTTATGTGTGTTCATCAATATTTATGTGATCAAAAGTCTAAAATGATCTCAGTTTATCAAACTGATTGTGTCTCTTCAGATGATTTACAGTAATTAACGAGCTTTTATTTAGATTTACCTTAATGAGCTGTTTTGTAGCTTGAAAACTTTGTTAGAGGATTGTTTAATGAACCACATTCTCACATACAGGTTTGTAAATGATTAGATATATTTGGGTGAACTAACCCTTTAATTTGCCATTGCTTAAGAAACACTTGAACATTTTATGTCATTTAGTCAAACAAACCAAAAACATTAACTAGAATTGTGTGGGTTTGTTTTTATGCGTGAGGACTTTTGGTTAACGCCTGATAAGTTAGTAGATCAACAGCTGAAGCTTTCAATTATTATAATTTTTAAATATTTGTTCACTCATAAATATTATATCTGAACTTAAATGTGGAATAATTCATTAAACCTTTACGTACTACCACATGCGCCACAGTAATCTGAAAAGTATTTTTTTTTTTATTAAACTGGAGAAAACAGTCCACTGTGATTGGTTCAACCGAATCAGCGCTGAGAAAATTAACATCTAACACATGATAACACTTTCAGCGATTATCTAAACAATAATTTAACCCTGTACTGTAGTAGTTTGTATCTTCAATCTTGAAATACATGTTTAAAGCTGCAGAATTATTACTGAATCCCGTCGTGCTTTTAATTTCTAATCCACCCCGATTCCCATTTTCAGTGCGAACCGTTTTAACGAATCGACTCGCTCAAGTGAATCAAACCAGTAGGGGTCGCTGCAGGGACTCGCGTGCCACAGCAGTATTTGATTCCCCCTCATCCACACGTTGACTCACTCACACACTGATGCTCAATGATGGCGGATAGTGCGAGTGAGAGCGACACGGACGGAGCCACCCCTCACTGCTCCTCATCTTCATCCTCCTCCATCCTCATCTCTTCATTCCGTCTTGAGGAGCTGTCCAACCGCCTGGCGTCTTTGCAGCAAGAAAACAAAGTGTTGAAGATCGAGCTCGAGACGTTTAAACTGAAGTGTAAAGCTCTGCAGGAGGAGAACAGAGACTTGCGCAAAGCCAGCGTTACCATAGTGAGTCATTCATAACTACTTGTACTGTTAATACTTGATTGACTGAATGCTAATGAAAGCAAACACTGGTCATAACCAGGTTAGCTGTTTCGTGTGCTGGTAAACACATTTAGAGTAGCTGTTACGGTTAATTTGCCGTTCTCCAAAGCTAATGTGCTAATGATTAGCTTATATTGTTATCTGGGGTGTCGTGCTGATTTTCAGAATTTATATTACAATTTGGAAAATAAAAATCAAGCACATTTTAATTCACATTTTAATGTTTGACTTGAAGTTCTGGTTGTGTTTAGAGTGAACTAAACTGTCAAAGTAATATCAATCGTAGCATGTCAACTAACTTAGCAACACAATAATATTACGTTAATTGTGTTTTGGTGGATTAATTGCCTGTGGGAAATCAATCTCATTTTTATATATGACTCCCCAGCAAACAATTGTGTTTAATAGACGTCTACTGGACATCTAAACGTAGACAGCTTAGCTAAAACAAGGCTAAACTTGGGCTGTCAGTGAAAATCTAATAGACATCTAAGAATAGCCCAAAACTACTAGTCGTCAAATAGACAGTTTAGACAGACTTTATATGTGTAGTCACTCATTTTTGTTTATTTGATGACTAGTCTAGTTTTGGCCTATTCTTAGGCGTCTATTAGATTTTCACTGACAGCCCAAATTTAGCCAAGGCGACTATGTTTGATGTCTATTGGGCATCTTTTAAAAACATTGCTTGCTGGGTCACTTGGTTTGGTTTAAATAAATGTTTTTTTTTAATGAGTAAGCTAACAAAAAAGTATAAAATGCAAGTTTCCATGTGGACAAGGCTCACTTACTGAGGTAAAGTTGGTTTTATATTTGCACATTCGTTCGTTTTTGAACAGTGACAACTTGTGACACGCTCCCAATGCTGTTTACCACAATATTCGGTCTGAAATGGCATGTAAGAATGACTTACAAATAACATTAGCACTATTGAATTGACTGTGAACAAGGTTGTACTCTGAGTCGTTGGCTGCTAATATGATTTCCCTTTTTAGAATTTGCAAACAATACTTTAATGGAATTGCATTATTAAGAACAAAGTCAGAATGTGCAAATATAAAACCAACTTTACCCAAATGGCTCACTTCACTTATATGAGCATGAAGAGTGTTGGGTAAGTTTAAAAAGCGAATTAATGAGGCAATCATTATAGTTGTAAGTTAATTACATTCCTAAATTACTATGTCTGAGAAGTAAATCGACTACTGTGTAAGGAATTTAATTAATTGACCTGGTAGCCTACTACTTATAATCCAATCTCAATGCATAGATTATAGGTGAATTGAATAAACTAAATTGGTTGTAGTGTGTGAATGGGAGAGTGTGTGGGTGTTTCCCAGCACTGAGGGTTGGGCTCTTAGGCCTGTGTAAATCATATTTCAGAGTAATTGGCAGTTTATTCTGCTGTGGCGACCCCTGATTAAGCAGGGGTTAAGTAAGTGAATATTTAAGGCAAGTATATTATAAGTAACAGTAATTAAATGACCTAAAATTAGTAACAGTGATCAGTTACTTTTGTCAGTGGACAGGTAATTTAATTACAGTAATTACTTTGTAACTAATTATATCCAACACTGAGCATGATAGCGATACCTCCCATAAGGATTTTTTTTTTGTTCCGTATTTAAAGGTGATTTGATGCCTTTATATCATTAGCAAACTACTTCAATAAAATGCACATAAATAGATATATACTAATATAAAACAAAAATATCAATATATACAAACAGTGATATTTAAATGCCTAACTTGGTCAATACATACTGTCTAAAGTAAGTCAGTATAGTGAAATACAGAATTTAAAAGTATTTTAATATACATTTGTGTGTATGTGTGTGCGTGTGTGTGTGTTTTAAATAGAAAATGTATGTTTTTCTAATTTATTTTAATTAATAAAAACTAAAATGTAGGGCCGGGCGATATTGCAAAAAACATTATCACAATATCATGTTTCATATCATTCAGTATCGATAATTATTGAATATTTTTTAACAATACAATTAGAAATATTGAATTTTATTTTTATTTAACCACTTTTTTATTAACCAACATTATCAAGGCAAATAGTTTTAATAGTCAAAAACAAACATATTTAAACGAAATACCTCATCTCTTTATAATAAAATAAACATAAGTGTTAAAGAGACTCTTAAACTTGATAAATAAAATGTTACAAAGTGTGTGCAATGGTAAAGGTAGATCAACATCTGTAAGGTGTGAGTAATAATGATACAGTAAACCGCAAACTCTGTAAACAAAACAAATTATGATAATCAAAACTTTTAAGTAAAGGAATCAACCATCATTATTCAAATACATTCAAATAGTTGGATGACGGCCTCACGGTGGCGCAGTGGGTAGCACGTTCGCCTCACAGCAAGAAGGTCGCTGGTTCGAGCCTCGGCTGGGTCAGTTGGCGTTTCTGTGTGGAGTTTGCATGTTCTCCCCGTGTTGGCGTGGGTTTCCTCCGGGTGCTCCGGTTTCCCCCACAAGTCCAAAGACATGCGCTATAGGTGAATTGGGTAAGCTAAATTGTCCGTAGTGTATGTGTGTGAATGAGAGTGTGTGGATGTTTCCCAGTGATGGGTTGCAGCTGGAAGGGCATCCGCTGCGTAAAACATATGCTGGATAAGTTGGTGGTTCATTCCGCTGTGGCGACCCCAGATTAATAGAGGGATTAAGCCGAAATGAAAATGAATGAATAGTTGAATGACTACATTACCCCTTATGCTAAAAAACTCTTTCATATGGGGAGCTAGTGGCTGGGATGCACAAGAAAATAAACCAAAAAGCCACTCTGGCAACATCCTTTTTAAAAAAAAATTTATTTACAATCTACTCACTGCTGCTATACGGCGCTCATTTTCGCACATGTTGTTATTCTGACCTGAAGTGAAAATCGCGAACGCGTGGCTTCCTTTACAATTTTCTATGCGACCATCAACCGTTTGTTTCAGAGGATGACAAACGGACAAACCATTTCTGCATCTCCGATAATAATGTTTGGTCAATAAATACCGATACCGATTTTATCGCCCAGCCCTAAGAAAATGTATGTTTTTCTAATTTATTTAAATTCATTAAATGTTTATCTTGAGATATTGATAGCTGTATACTTGCTTATAAAATATTCTGATCTTTTTTTTTAAATTAAAGCTTACAGAGAAAAAATTACGTGCATCTCATCCTGAAGACTTATGAATTCAAATTGTGAAAGTATAAATTGTTAATCTAATGACAGACTGTATGTAACACATTATTCAACCAAGTTTTAATAAGGTTGATCATTAAGAGCCCTTAATATATCATGTATGATACTATAGGATTCATAGGATTACACATAAACCTGGCATATAGTTCAATGAGTATGTAACACAAACAGTCACATGCTCCGAATGATGAATTGATTAACCTGTGAGCATGAAATATTGATTTGTTGTTGCTGCAGTTCTGTAAAGTGCAGCACATTACAGTCTGTCTTGCTAGTTAATATTTGATGATTATATGACATTTGTTCCTATGTTGTGAGCAAATGTTTATTTGTACATTGAAGAATGAGAAAAAAAGCAGCTGGTCTCTGGCTTAGTCAGATTTAGTCATCCTTATTTGCATAAAGCCCTTTATCATCATACACTTCCTATTTCCTCAAGGTTAAGGCCTGCAGACTTGGCAACACCTGGATGTAGAAATAACATGGTTTCTGTTAGACTTTCAGTTCATTTATGAAATTGGCATTTGGAGTGCATTGAAAATTGCTTTTACACAAGATGAACTTAGCTTATCTGTAAAATTATGAAACCACGTTCTTGAAATTCCTTTGATTATATCCTCATTCATGATGTTTCTGTGTGTAAAACCACAACTCTAATTTTACTGCCTTCTGCATTGCTTTAAATCTTGTAGATGTGTTTAGAAACAACCGTCATGCTTTTAGGTATTTTGTGCTTCAGTCATAAGTCACAGAAGGCCACTTACTTTAGAAATCAAGAAATCAATCTGATTCTTCGCTTACTGTGAAAGCTCTGAGCAAAGTGTCTTTTTTTTTTATGAGTCCCCTGGATGGTCAAAATGTTGCAGCACCATGTGACTCAAGTCATCTGTAACAGTTTAACAATTCTTTATTAACCCGTTTGTATTGTTCAAATTGACTACCCTTTCGTTATGTTGGGGGCTGTTTTTGCCCCATTGACTTTCATTATAACAACATTTTTTTTTATTGCAAAGCCTTGACGCCATATAATCATGTGTTCTAGATTGTTGGGGGTTTTCCCTGTTGCAGGGTGTCTGCTGGGTCTTAAATTCTTGAAATGTCTTAAGTTTTGAAAACAATTTTAGGCCTTAAAAGGTCTTAAATGAACTGAAATATGGTGTTTTAGATCTTAAATCATTTTTAACAGGTCTTAATTTTTCTTTGTCCATGTAAAGCTACCCAATCGGCACAACTAACAATCCATCAGTGTTTAACAAAAGTTAATCAACTCTATTTACCAATATGGTTTAATTATCTTCCTTACATCCTTACAATAACATTTGTTAAAAAGTTCTCCATGTATTTATAGCTACCCGATGAGGAGACTGGTCTGGACAGTTTATTATAGTTTTTAAAACTTGTCTTTTTTTGTTTTTTAAAAGAAAAGTTATGCTAAAAAAAAAACCTATATGTATATAACTAGAGTTTTGCTTGTTTTGACATGTTATTTAAAATATGTGGCTAAGAAAAGGCTACATTTTTTTAGAAGTCTTCAGAATTTTAGAAGAATTTTCTTCAATAATAGCAATATAAAGGTCTTTAAAAGTCTTAATTTACTTGGTGAAACCTTCATCAACCCTGTGATGCTTCATGTAAAATCTGTAATTTTTACTATTTGTAAATAAGTAAATTTACCCAGTGTATCGATGAGTTTTAAAATTTCCAAAGTATTTTTACTAAATATGTGTCAAATAAGATTTGTCATAAAAATCGTTCCATTTGCAGAGAAATTTGTGGTCAAATTAAGACACAAAATCACCCCAGAGTGGATGAAAACATCCCCAACAGAACACAAGGGTTAAATTAAGGACATTTTTAAAACTCTGAATGTTGTTTTTTTTAGCACATACAGACATGTTTTTCATGAATAGGGAAAAAATGACTTGAAATGACTTTGTGCTATAATTTTTTTTAAATTCAGAATGGTTATCACAAACCCATAACAGTAACAAAAAGATTTTGTTTAATTAAAATCAGGTCTTTATTATCAACTAATTATTACCATTTATTCATGCATCATATCATTTCAAAGTGAAAAAAGGGTTTATTGTCCATAAACACAGCAACTATGACCAGTCGCTGCAACGCTGTTGTGCTTTTTAAAAATCGATTTATTTGTTTATTTATTTCTTTCTTTCTTTTTAGCAAGCAAGAGCAGAGCAAGAAGAAGAGTTCATCAGTAATACCCTGTTTAAGAAGATTCAAGCGTTGCAAAAAGAGAAAGAAACGCTAGCAGTCAACTATGAGAAGGAAGAGGAGTTCCTCACCAATGAGCTCTCTCGAAAACTTATGCAAGTAAGTGCTCAGCTGTTGTTCAGTCACTGTCTGGGATTCATTTTGCTGTAATATACAGCCCTGATATACTCAAGCAAAGGTCAAACTCGGTCATAAAGGGCCAATCCCCTGCATAGTTTAGCTCTAAACCCAATCAGACACACCTGAGCCAGGTAATCAAGTGCTGTGTGCCAATTCGCATACTATCCATCCTAAATAGTGTTCGAAAATAGAATTAGTATGTTCCAAACTATAGAATGTTGAAAAGAGTATGCCAAAGGTTCACGGATGGTTGAAAATAATTCGAAGTGTAGAAGTGTCTGTACTCCAACCGTTAATATTGCCCACAATAGATTGCGCATTGAACGTGAATTCGATTAGAACTATAAACTCTGGGAAAAAGTTTAAACAAACTACAAACATGGCAGATGCATGAGATGTACCATCAAGTAGAGAGGATTCGGTAAGGTTGTTTGAAGGACTTTTAATTAATATCTAGCCAACTGGAAAATATTTAAATCAAGTTTCTAAAGACGTGTTTGGACATTAACTTCTGAATGCGTAATTATCCAAAGACCTGAAGAGTTCTCTGCATGAAAGACTCGCGAATGGCAGATTAACTTTCTGCTGCTTTTCCAATGAGGTAGGTAATTAAATATGAAAGAAATGTGGATGATCTGTCGAGATGATTGAGAGGGAACGTAACTAAGCAACATAACGATTAGTTAATGAGGAAGCAGTATGTCCCAAAGTTTGCATACACACTCAAAAGTATGTACTTTTTTTAAAAAATTTTTTAGGGTAGTGCAAGTAGTGCGATTTGAGACGCAGCATATCTCTCCTACTAGCTAGAAACGTCCTGGCAGGAGTGTTGAAGCAAGTTGGAGTTAAACTCTTCGAAACACCAGCCCTCATAAATTACAAAAAAAAAACTTTGCCAAAATTTTGCTCAAGCCAAAGTTTCTCTTTTTATTTGTAATTTAAATGATAATAAAAAAATGGATTGAATGAAATTTAAAAGGCAAAGGATTATATGCATGGGGAAGGTGAACACACAGAAGGTGGCTGTAATTTCACTGCATTTATCAAATATTTGGAAACTATATGGATTATTAGATTATCAGACATATTTGCACTAACAAATCTTGTCTGTGAAGTTCAGAATAATCATCTATCACAACTCGAAGGTTCCTAGCTCTCCTTGGAAGGAGTTATGATGCACTTAACTGAAGCTGTGATGAAGTGTTGTGTTCACTGAAACTACTAGCAAACCCAAGTTCATCCAGCAAGAATTCGACATATAGGTCACACACAGTTCAAGTCAGAATTATTAGCCTACCTGAATTATTAGCCCTCCTGTATTTTGTTTTTGTCCCCAATTTCTGTTTAACAGAAAGATTTTTTCTCAACACATTTCTAAACATAATAGTTTTAATAACTAATTTCTAATAACTGATTTCTTTTATCTTTACCATGATGACAGCACATAATATTTGACTAGATATTTTTCAAGACACTAATATTCAGCTTAAAGTGACATTTAAAGGCTTAACTAAGCAAGTTAGGGTAATTAGGCAAATCCTTGTATAATGAATGTTCGTACTGTAGACAATTATAAAATATATATTGCTTAAGGGGGCTAATGATGGTTTTAACAAGAATTACAAACTGCTATTCTAGCCGAAATAAAACAAATAAAACTTTCTCCAGAAGAAAAAATATTATTGGAAATAATGTGAAAAATTTCTTGCTCTGTTTCCTTGGATCATTTGGGAAATATTTGAAAAAGAAAAGAAAAATTTACAAGAGGGCTAATTATTTTGACTTCATCTGTAAGTAAAAGAAAATGGTTCCCACCTTAATGTGCCATCTTGGTAGTACAGCAAATGCTGTTCGAGGTCTGCTCTATCAGCAGCCTTGACCAAGTCTTCTTATACTTGTTAATAGTGATAGATGGCTGTTTCTGAGGTAACTTCCTCAAAAAGCCCTTTCTAGTTTCACTGCAGTCTCAAAATTAATTTGGCTTTGCGGCAGTGTTTCATGCTTTTTAGGGGAACTGTTTTAGCAGTGCCACTTTTAAGGAAGTTATTAAGGCTTAAAAGGGCAGGGGAATTTTGTTTGCCCACGGTTTCTTGTGAAATAGAAGAGAAAGAGGCATAGATGGAGTGTGGAAGAGAGCTGCGGAGAAGCATATGGTCGCTTCATCACAGATGGCAAAATGTTGAGTCATGGTTGCAAATTTGTTGGAAATGCAGCTGAAAGCACTCAGACCCAACAAATGTTGTTCTGAGCTAAGTCTGGAAATCAGGAAGCGGTTTCATTAAAAAAAAAAGCAAAAAATTTTTAACAATTGGAACCAAATGATTTCCATGACGTTTACTTGTGTAATGTGTAATTGCTGGCTTTTATTCACTATTGAGAAGTTCACCTGAAATGCCTTTAAAAAAAAATGCTACATCATTCGATTTACACTGAAACAGAAAGCCGGCGTGAGAAATTGAGCAGCTCTACCTCCTTAAAAAATAGGCTAAATAGCATTTCGTTTATATCACAGCTGGGCCTGAGTCGTTGAGCTGATTCTTGAGAGCATTTAATTGGACAATCTGAAGTGCAGATTGACGTCATCAGAATAGTCCAAATTGGAGTGCAACCTTTTTCGTCTGTCATGTAAAATGCAAATGTTGTCCGTGAGCAAACCAGTTCATACATAAGTTTAGGCTAACATTTAATTAAAGTAAAAATATAACATTTGTATTTTATATTCAAGCCTGCAAAATTTGATTACAAATACAGATAAAAAACAATAATATTGAATTACTTTATTGCAATTGAAAATAATACTTTGTTTTCATATATTTAAAAATGTATTTTATTCCAGTTATGGCAAAGCTGACTTTTAAAAATTTTATATCTATACATATTTTATTTATTTGTTTATTTATTTTTATTTATATGTATACATACTTTATTTATTTGTTTTATTTATTTATATTTTTTTATTAACATATTTTATTAATTTCTTTTTTTATTTTTGTTTATATTTGTTTAATTTTAATATTTATTTGTACTTATTTATTTTAATTTATTTATTTTAATTAATTAATAAATTGTATTCATGTATTTTTTATTTGTTTTATTTTAATGTTTTATTATTATTATTATTATTATTATTATTATTAATTTTATTTTTTATTTTAGGACTCTTTAAACATTATTTTTAAAATGCTATTTATTTGTAACAGACCTTTTGTAACATTCTCAATATTATATCCATTACTTTGATAAATGTATTGCAACTTGGCTGCATAAGTGTTAATAGCATTAAGCTTGTTGTTTATTTTGAGCCTTGTATTTGAATCAGAACCTACTGTGATTTCTGGCCTTTTTTTCATAATACAGACTGGAAAGTGAAGCTTGTGCACCTTCAGTCTGGCACACTCACAAATGTATCAGTTTAAAGTATGTTCTGTCTATTTCTTGCTCAGCTTCAACATGAGAAAGCTGAACTGGAGCAGCACTTAGAACAGGAGCAGGAGTTTCAAGTCAACAAACTGATGAAGAAGATCAAGAAGCTGGAGAACGACACCATCTCCAAACAGCTCACCTTAGAACAGGTAACTCCCTCCAGCCTTGATCAGTCCCAGAAGATTCTTTTCAATTCTTTGCATAGATTTCAACTGTTTCTATCCTTTTAGCTCAGACGTGAAAAGATCGACTTGGAAAACACTTTAGAGCAAGAACAAGAAGCACTTGTGAATCGGTTATGGAAGCGCATGGACAAACTGGAAGCAGAAAAAAGGTTAGTGCTCTTCTGTTTTCAGTAGCTGCTGCTTTGGGTAACACTACCACAGCTCACTTCAGAAATATAAACACTGCCCTGTAAGTGAGAACGTATAGGTTGAATATTTATTACACCTGCTTGTGTGTATTATCAGCCAGTTCCATCTGTAAACTTATAGATAAAAACATAGATTAACAGTTGTGTTTTCTGCAGAATTCTTCAGGAGAAGCTGGACCAGCCTGTTTCTGCTCCCCCGTCCCCGAGAGACACAATCTCCATGGAGATCGACTCACCTGAGAATATGATGCGACACATCCGATTCCTCAAGAGTGAGGTGGAGCGGCTGAAGAAAAACCTCCGCACTTCAGAACTACAGCGTGAGTCGCAGTACTGCACTAGATACATACTCTGTCCTCTTTGTATGCTTGGAGGAAAAAAAACTAGTTCTAAACTAAGGGTGTACTCACAGGCACGGTTTGAGCCAGAGCACGATTGTCATCAATATTGCGACAGTTCAGTTTAACAGAAGAATGGTGCTCTCGCTCTGTACAATGGAGATTGCTTTAGTTCTATTGTTTTGTATTTTAAGTTGTTTGGGATGCAGTGACACAGTCAAATCTTTTGCTGAACAGATCCACCGCTTTTGACGCTCAAAAAATTTTCATGAAAGTCCTCGTGCTGCACGTATTAGGAGGTGCAGCTGACGTGCAGCCAGGGGTTTGCATCTTTGATAAATTATGGCAGTTCATTGAAAAGAAAAAATGATTAATAAATCCATTTGCCCCTTAAAATTGACGTCGCGCTTTGCACTCACACTACAAGCGTGCCGTGCCAAAGCCCAACCAAACCACGCTCTGGCACACCTCTTCCAACAACGCCAGGGCCGGCGGCCAACTGAACCGTGCCTGGGCACTATTCGGAGCACTCACACTTGTCAAACGAACCGGGAAATGGGGGTCAAACTTGCCTAGGCACAGTTCGGATAACCTAGTGTGAGTACACCCTAACTTAGATGATTTAAAGTGCTTTTTTTTTTCTTCTCATGTAATTCGCTTTGGATAAATGCATCTGCTATATGAATAGGTGTAAATGTTTTTGTTTTTTTATTATTATTATTTTTTTGTTTTGTTTTTTTAATATTGTTTTTATTAATTAATTTCTAAACAGTCTTAAAACAAATAAAAATAATTTGGAATATTTTGTAGTGTAAATTTTTTCCACACTGCCTAGACCAGGGGCCTTTTCCATGAAACCAGATTAGCAGGCTAGCCAGTTAATTATCAGTTTAGTTTGTACCAGTCCTGGGTATTAGGTACCATGAAGGCAGCTCAGCTCCGTTGCTCCATAAAACCATGGCAACAAAGAGTGAAGTCTAGCCGTCTTTGTTACCTAAAACCCAAGATTGGTGCAAACTAAACTGAAGCTTAACTGGCTAGCCAGCTAATCCAGCATCATGGTACATGCCCCAGGTGACTCCCAACATTTTGAACACCAGGACCAGTTTTGGTTTTGAAAATATAGGTTGTACACACA
Source organism: Danio choprae (assembly GCA_903798125.1). Lineage (NCBI taxonomy): Eukaryota > Metazoa > Chordata > Actinopteri > Cypriniformes > Danionidae > Danio > Danio choprae. Next base: position 4,395,647 of record CAIGQW010012936.1, on the reverse strand, counting down.
AAATAATGTGTATTATGGATTGTGTATTAAGGATTCTACAAAAAACCCTCTTTTTAACATTTGCAATAGCAAGTTTTTGTAATTGTATTTTTGAGCACCAAATCTGAATATTAGACTGATTTAAGACTGTAACATTGTAATACACACATCTGTATACATTCTAATTAAAATGGTGCTTTTAAAACCACATTTTCACATTGTACCCTGATTTTAATGCCACTACTTTTCATGGCCACAAGATGGCAGTATGATCATTCATTCATTCATTCATTTTCATTTCGGCTTAGTCCCTTTATTAATCTGGGGTCGCCACAGTGGAATGAACCGCCAACTTATCCAGCATATGTTTTACACAGCGGATGCCCTTCTAGCCGCAACCCATCTCTGGGAAACATCCATACACACCCATTCACACTCATACACTACGGACAATTTAGCTTACCCAATTCACCTGTACCACATGTCTTTGGACTTGTGGGGGAAACCGGAGCACCCAGAGGAAACCCACGCCAACACGGGGAGAACATGCAAACTCCACACAGAAACGCCAACTGACCCAGCCGAGGCTCGAACCAGCGACCTTCTTGCTGTGAGGCGAATGTGCTATCCACTGCGCCACCGTGAGGCCCCGGCAGTATGATCATTTTCAATAATTTAATTATTCTGCATCACTTCAAGGGCTCACTCCATTGTGCTAGCCATTACATCACCAAAAATGTAAGAGCCACAAGGAGGTGTTTATACATGAACACAAGACTTTTTCACAGTTTCAGCAAATTCATCATTGTCAACTTTATGACACAACTTATGTGACCTTTATATGCACTTGTACATGAATATTAAATGGCAAATTCTTCTAAATTGCTTGCATATTATCTAGCGTGATATGGAAGGATGACTGTTCCATAAACTGGTCAAACTTTCTCACATGCTGTCATGTTGAACTCATTTGGTTGTTCATGCGAACCAATGCACTTTCGCCATAAAGATAAGATCACCTAATTGCTGTGTGTGCGTGTGTGTTCAGATACAGAGAAGCGGGCTCAGTATATAGAAGAAGAACGCCACATGCGGGAGGAGAACATCCGCCTGCAGAGGAAGCTCCAGAGGGAGGTGGAGCGCAGGGAGGCTTTGTGCCGACAGCTCTCTGAGAGCGAGTCCAGCCTGGAGATGGATGATGAGAGGTACCCACTAGGGTTGCAACCAAATGAGTATATATATATATATAACAAAACAGAATGTAGAAATAATAACTTTCAATAATAAGGATGAATGTACATATTAAAATATATTAAAATTAGTATTTCTTATTATGCATGCTTTACCAGTACTACGACACTGGTGCTGCTACTGTAGTTTTTTTTAAACGGTAGTATCGTCATTAACGGTTCTACATTGGTTAATGTTGCATGTGGAATGATTCAATCAATCAATGATTTTATTTATGTTATTTGTATTATTATTAATAACAATAATATTGCAATAATACCATCAAAAGAGTCACAGTATATACAAATAAAACCGATAATGCCTGTACAAACAATACTTTTTCAATAAAAAGGGAATTATGGAATAAATGCAAGTATTATAACATATAAAATATAGTATTTCTCACAATATGCTTCATTTGGTAGATTTGAATTTTCAATTTTAATACAGTATCACAAAACTACTTGGTATCATGATACTTCAGCTGTTATAGTATCGTGACATGGATTTATGGTGTTGTGACAACCCTAGTACCCCCAAACATCATGTGTAAATCTAGGGCTGTGCAATCTACAATAATCTCAGGGTTGTTTTAATGGATATTATAATATCACACATTTTGAAGTAAAGAGTGCATGCTTTCACGCATGTTATAATTAAAAAATGTTATTTACAATTTTAAAAATAATGCATCAGTACAGCAATTATAAGATATGGTTCTTTATTATAGATTCCTAAGTAATATCACAAAAGCAAGCATTATTATTATTATTTTTAAGAAAAGAAATTAGCATAATTGCAAAACTGATGTCCTTTGAAATGAACGCTTCTGTGAACAGACTAAAGACTGACACAGAGAGAATATGCAAGTGTTTGCATGCTGATGAAAAAATTAAAGAAACATTGTTTCCTACTTCATGTATAGCAGGGGTGTCAAAGTCAATTCCTGGAGGGCCGGAGCCCTGCAGAGTTTAGTTCCAGCCCTGCTTCAACACACCTGTCTGTAGGTATCAAACAAGCCTAAAGCACTCAATTAGTTTGATCAGGTGTGTTTAATTAGGATTGGAACTAAACTGTGCAGAGCTCCGGGCCTCCAGGAACTGCCTTTGACACCTGTGATGTATACACTTGAATGAAAATAATGAATTGTGAAAGTAATTTGATTTCAGCCCTTTAAAACTATGAAGAAAATTATAAATGAAGCGTAAATTGTAAAAATCTTACCTACAAAAACAAAAGTTATTTTCAGTCTCGATTAGCAGCATCAGTATCGTTTAGTTGACTAGTCTCACACATTCCTAGCAAAAATGATTTAGTTGTTTCTAACTTTATTTGCTGACTGCTTTGTCTTGTTATTTTCTTTGAATTTTATGTCATTATAAAGATCTGATTCAGTTATTTATGCCAAGCTAAACATGCACTGAAATGGAGAAACTGTTTAACTTAGGGGTGTTGTAAAGTTGTTAACTTATTTTTAACAAAAAAAGTGGAGTTTTCCTTTAATTTATTCCTGTCACTGCTGTGAACTAACCACTAAACTGAATATGCAGAATAAACTAACTTTGGGAGTCAGCTGTACATGCAACACGTACTTTTTCACTTAATTATCTGTGTTTTATCCATTAATTTCATTGGTAAACATTTTAACCTCCACCTATTATTATGCAGGTACTTTAATGAGATGTCTGCTCAAGGCCTGCGTCCCCGAACCGTTTCCAGCCCCATTCCTTACAGCCCATCCCCATCCTCCAGCAGACCCATCTCACCAGGTACACCATGTCTACTTGAATGAACAACGTTATGCAGCATTCTTAATTCACCTAATTATTTTTAACCAGCAAGTTATTCTTGATTACGGGTCACACATTTTCTGGTACTTAAATAAACGATACATATACAGTTTATACAGCTAATATGAGTACAAAAATATATCATGACTTTATTTATGTATATGTATATATATTTATGTTTGTGTGTGTGTGTATATACATATATAATTCAATACAATAGTTGGATAAATGTTTGGGTTTTATTATTTTCTTTTTATATAAAATGTACTATTATTGAACTTGTGTAAAATCAGCATCAAATTTAGAACCATGTGCTTGCTTGTGTGATATTTCTTAGCTATATATATATAT
>CAIGQW010012936.1:4362791-4386514 GCA_903798125.1 Danio choprae | reverse complement strand
AATAAGTGAGTAAATAAATAAGTGAGTGAGTGAGTAAATAAGTGAGTGAGTAAATAAGTGAGTAAATAAATAAGTGAGTGAGTGAGTAAATAAGTGAGTAAATAAATAAGTGAGTGAGTGAGTGAGTGAGTAAATAAGCAAACAAGAAAATGTAAATAAAGAAATAAGTAAATGAACAAGTAAATAATTAAAGAAATAAGTAAATGAACAAGTAAAGAAATAAATAAGTAAATAAAATATATTTATTTACTCATTTACTTACCAATTTACGTTTTATTTGTTTTATTTTATTTATTTATTTAATTTTTGTTTTTGTCCTCCCACCCCTATGTTCCAGAAGAACCAATCAGGCAGTGCCTATGCGCAGCCATGCCTTCTTTTTCAAAAGTCTGGTTTTGGCACGCTGAAATGCAACCGTTTTCTAAAATGACAAAAGTTTCAAGGCTTATGAGAGGAATGTGAATGTCAGTTGTAAAAATAGCAACGATGTGCATTTCAAAATGACAAAGTACAAGAATAACTGTGGCATTATCTGAGGAAACACACGTTAATTCCGTTTTATCAGATCCCATTTACCTTTTATCAATGTTTACGTTTTAAATAAGTGGCAAGAGGAGTGGGATGCACTTAAAAATAATAAACTGTATGAAATACAACCTGAACTCTCAAACAGGGTCAAAAATCAAAGTGATTTTTACCAGAGGTCGTATTGGAGAGTAACCCATGATTTTTTGCTTAAAGGTGAAAACCCCACTCATTGTTTGTACTGCACAGTTCCTCTTACAGTAAAACCCATTCTACTGGATTGTCCTGCTTTTAACGATTCCAGAAGGCATTTTTTAGGAAATGAACTCTCTTAAGGATGTTTTTAGCTAAGTGACATGATAAAAAGTAGAATTTTTATCATGTATTCACTCTAAACATCTTATCTCATTTATGTATTCATTTGTTTTTGTTATTGTATATTTATTATTGAAATGTTCTTGCCATGAATATAGCCTTTGTTGCTGACATGGCATTAAATAAAAAAAAAAAAATCAGATTCCATTTTCAGATGATTTAATTTACCGCTTTGTCATTTCTCTCTCTTGCAGAGACCTTCTCCAAGACGAAGCAACAGTCCAGACAAATTCAAGCGGCCTACGCCTCCACCTTCCCCGAACACACAAGCTGGCGTCCAGCCGCCGCCGCCTCCTCCACCCATCGCATATCCAGCGTCCTCCCACAATGCTCCACAGCAGCCTTAAACCATTGCGGCATCAGAAAAGGACTCGAAACAGAGCTGCTTCACTGTAATATCCCAGAGCCAAATGTTAATATCTTCTTTATCTCGCACTCAAGCCATTCATCTGTGCTGTTCATATTTTGTGCTTGAGATCCACTTGAGGCATTCAGAGGGAATCTATAGCACACTTTTAGCAGGTACTTAGTACTCTAAGTGTGTGTCAAGGGATTTACACCCAAGCAATCTCTTAGAAATTGCTTTGAAATACTAAAAATACTATCAAGGAAATGATGTGCATCAAATATTTTTTTATAGTTGGATATTTTCTTATGTTCATACACTTTAAAAGTGGCAAACCGGAATACATTACAGAAAGCCACAAGTAAAAAGTTGCGGTCAAAGCATTTATAGATTAAACTCTAATGTTACTTTTGATATTTTTCAGTTATATTATTAATAATCAGTTGTCTCAGAATGAGAATTAAAAAAAAACGTCAATCAGTTTATACAGCAAATATGCGTTTTATAGTTGCCTCATAAACGTATTCAAAAAGCAAAGCTGTGAAATATGCTAATCATGCTGAAAATATCTAGCATTAGTGATGAATCTCACAAAGAAATGTCTAGGGCGGTGTTTCTCAACCATGTTCCTGGCGGACCATCAGCACTGCATGTTTTGGATGTCTCCTTTGTCACATCCATTACAGGTCTTTCAGTCTCTGCTAATGAGCTGATGATCTGAATCAGGTGTTTGGTTAAGGAGCCATGGATAATGTGCAGAGCTGGTGGTCTTCCAGAAACGTGGTTGAGAAACACTTGTCTGGGGCATGTTTCACTCTCAAAAGTGTCAGCAATTATAAACAAAGTTATGAAACAATTTCAGAAATGTTCAGTATTTCTAGATTTACTTTTAATGTAAAATTTTTTTTGTTTAGTTTTTTCGACAAACTGCTAATCACATTCTAAGTTTAATAATATATAAAAAATTTTCTCATTTAAAGCATTAAATGACTATTGATCAGAATAATGAAAAAGTGACATTTATATTCATTTTAAGACCACTCAATATCAGTGTTTTAATTTAAAGAGAGTTTAGAAAGCAATATTTGGTGGAGTTTTCAGTCACAACAAATTAAACACTTATGGTTATTTTGACCAGTGGATATTTTATGAATTAAAAATCTACATTTTGAGTTGAAATCGGTAATAAATGTTATTAGATCTTTAGAATAATATATCAATACATGTTTCTTATGTCTTATTATTACTTCAACACTTTTTCCCCCCCTCAAAAATACCTAATAATACATTTAAAAAAATATACACTGTAAAAAAATATCTGTATATCCTTCCGTATTTTGTCATTTCACAAATGTTTTTTATTTATTTATGGTTGTGAATGGCATTATGGGACCTTGATCTCTGCTCTACAGTTGAACAAAGTGACTTTTATTGACATTTTAGTAGTTTAAATAATATAATGTATAAGAAATAATACTGAGAGAAAATCAGTACAGTTTATTACTGTAATATACACCAACCCAGACAATGTATCACTTTAAACTACAAAAAAATGTTAATACAAGTCACTTTTTCTAACTTTTTGAGGTTAAAAGTTGTTGGAAGAAAGACCAAGGTCACATAATGCAAATAAAAAGCATAAATAAACGGGGAGAAATAAAACATGAATTACAAAATACAGAAAACCCCTAACTTACAGACATTTTTACAGTGTGTTCTATAGAATACATTGATTTTGAATTGAAATATGACCTGCACATCAAGTGACTTATTTAGATGACTTTGTGGGTTGTGTTTGCAGCTGCTATAGTAATGCCACACTTTAATTCTCCCAATGACTTCTAGAAAGCTTTATATATTCTCCAAGACACTCAAGACATTGAAGGTGTAGATTAAGGAAAGTCTAGACTAGAGTATGTTTTTGCAGAGGGTTTGTCTCCTCAAAAACACACACCTGCAGCTCTCCTCTGCACAAACCGTGTCTGATACCACTGTGATTATATATATTTTTTCATTTTAACTTCAGAAATTATACATTTGAATTCGAACACTTGTGTAAAGAAGCGAGTTCAAGCTTAGGTGAGTAACTTTTTGTATGCTTTGCAAAAACAAAAAATGATATGGAGGTCATTTTTAAAGTGATGCCTCCATTAGTGTATGTTTGTGATCATTAGTTATTTTGTTTAGGAGTTACCAAATAAATCCCAGAGTTGGAGCAGCTAAAAACGAGTAGACACAAGGAAGCGCTTATTGCATACTGTGAATGAATAACTTCATACAAATGTACTGCAGATCAAAGCAAACCAATGATTCTCTTCCTGGCACTAACCAGCTTGTTTGTAGTCAGGTCAGCTGTTTAAGATGGGTCGCCATGGCCTTGTGGACGCTGTAGGTGTATTAGGCACAAAAACATCCGTGTTTGCAGCAGCTTGACATCTGTGCTCTTCTTATTAGCACACAACGTGTCTTTAAATCAGTTCGATTTTGTCTTTAGAGCTCAGTTCGTTCGATCGAGCAGGTATATATTTAAGTTAACGTTTCACTTGTTTACCATATTATTGTCGTTACTGTATATAGTCGTGTCTTTTTTCTTTTTTTTTTTTGCATAGGAAAAAAAAATCCTTTGATTTTTAATTCAATGTTTCTGCATTTGTTTTCGTTCCTTTTAGTCATTTTGTTGGCCATACCAGAACCTTTTTTTTTTTCTTTCTTTCCGGTTGACGAATGAATGTAACGTTTGCTCAGTTTACTGCTATCATTAACCGATGGGACACCTTTGAGCCTTAACTCACTGTAGTGTTGCTAAATGCAAGCGTCGTCTAGCTTCTCCCCACATCCTACTATTAAAGCCTTAATTTGTGGTTCAGCTACTCCGTGGTTTGTTTGCTTGTTGGTTGAGCAGATGCTAATTTCCGGGCCGTTTGAAACAGGTACAGGCTGTGCGTTTTGTGATTTCTGTATAGTAGAAACATTATGTCATGGTTATTTTTGGTTATTAAAACATTGATGATGATCAGAACTGAAGATCTCCGTCTTTTCGGGTATTATTTGCAGGATGCTTTGAAGGGACGGTTCACAAAAAAATGTAAATATACTCGCCCTCAAGTGATTTTTCCCAATAAACACAAGAAGATATTTTTGAAGAAAGCTGAAAACCTGGCTGTAACCATAGACATCTATAGTAGAAAAAACAAATACTATGGAAGTCAATGGTTACCGGTTTTGAACATTCTTTAAAATATCTTCTTTTCTGTTTAACAGAAGAAGGTAAGTCAAATGGTTTTGGACCAAGTGAAGGGTGAATAAATGATGACAGAATTTACAATTTGGGGTGAACTGTCTCTTTAAATTGAGATGCTTTGTGTTCCTGTTGGTTAAGTTGCATTTGAAAAGATATACTGGTTGTTGATGAAACATTATGCAAACTCAAGTCTCAATTTATTATTGTTTTACTTTCTGCAAAGTAAATATTTAAACATAATCTTGCAGTATGCATGTCTTTAAATGTATTTCAGATAATGAGAGCATTGTGAGAACCTTTCTGGCAGCTTTCGGTCTTTTATTTTAGTTTGTGTTTGGGCTTCTTTAATGCAGGGCATTCCCCTGGAATAAAAGACCTTGGTTTGAAACTGTGAGAAATTTAGCAGAAGGACAACACTCATGTCTGTCCCATTGACAGAGTTTCAAGGGCCTGCTTTGCTAAAGATTGGTGGTTTTAAATGTTCATTCATTCATTTTCATTTCGGCTTAGTCCCTTTATTAATCTGGGGTCGCCACAGCGGAATGAACCACCAACTTATCCAGCATATGTTTTACGCAGCGGATGCCCTTCCAGCTGCAACCCATCTCTGGGAAACATCCATACACACCCATTCACACTCATACACTACGGACAATTTAGCTTACCCAATTCACCTATACCGCATGTCTTTGGACTTGTGGGGGAAACCGGAGCACCCGGAGGAAACCCACGCCAACACAGGGAGAACATGCAAACTCCACACAGAAACGCCAACTGACCCAGCCGAGGCTCGAACCAGCGATCAGCGACCTTCTTGCTGTGAGGCGAACGTGCTACCCACTGCGCCACTGTCAGGCCCAGTTTTAAATGTGTGTTTTATAGTTTATATTTACATACAAAACTGATAGTAAAGAGCTGGATATTCCCTGGGAATAGTTTGATCTCTTGAACTGTGTGAGAATCATAACAATTAGTGTTTGCATTCTGTATCTAATAACGTTGCCAATAAGGCCTTTATGCATTACATTTGTATATGAGAAGAACATGTCACACATATTACAGTTTAATTCAAGTTTATTTGTAAAGCATTTTTCACAATAATTATTGTTTCAAAGCAGCTTTATGAAAGGTGCACGTTATTGTATTACAATCAAAATCAGACAAGTAAGTTATTAGTTACCATAACTTTATTAGTCTTTTATTCGAAGTGTTTTAATCTGATAGTTAAAATAATAATTGGGCTGTAACATCATAAAAAAAATTTTGTTTTTGATTTATTTGTATATAATTTGAAAAATTTTGTCGCAACAATAGTATCAGCTATTTCTTATTATGATTTTTAAATCAGTGTAAACCTCTGAATAATCTTGAAGGGGAAAAGTGTTGCTAAGGTCTTATGATATGGTGGCTTTAAAGTTCAATTCATTATAAAGGTAGTTCAGCCAAAATTCCGGAAATTCTGTCATTTACAATCTTTATCTATTTTTTCTGTTGAACACAAAAGAAGATATTTTGAAGAATGTTGGAAACCTGTAACCATGAGTTTTGTGTTTTCTATATTGAAGTCAATGGTTACATTTTATTTATTTTTTATTTTTTTCTTAAAATCTTTGTGTTCAATAGAAAAGAAACTCGTAAAGGTACGGAAGCACTTGAGGGTGAGTAAATGCTAATTTGTTGTTGTTGTTGTTGTTGAACTATCAATTTAATCAATTGAATAATGATTTTGAACATCTGGCAGTAATCAGTGTTTTGTTTTTCCCTAAGGTTAACCCTGCTTGGTTTAAATATATGAATGTTAACAGTTAAAAACAGTTGTTTATAAATTAAAAAATGAAATCAGCTGTAATCGGTTGAATAATAAAGCAACTGAAATAGTTACATTACTTATTACTTTGTGATTAGTGTATCTTGCAATCTGTAGCGTTACATTTCCAAACTAACCGCACAGCAGAAAAGAAAATGTAGGAATGAGATTGCAGAAATTAATCTAGATTAGCCACTTATTTGCCGAACCAGCTGCCATACGATTTCTGACACTATAGATGGAGCAGCATGAACTATTTACAAACTATCTCCTTTTGTGTTCTACAGAAGAAACTAACGATTGTAACCACGTTACGACGACGGCCCTTTTTGCTGCAATGACACATTATAAGTGAATAAAACACTGTTGCCCCTTTAAGATGTGAAAGGCGGCAGATGATCCCGGCAACACGTGTCCCTGCTGTATTGTCATCATTAACCGGTTTGGACTGGAACTGCTGCGCACACACATCTACAGACTGCACGTGGCATGTGTTTACAATTGAATTTACAGTACGAAAATTAAATGAAAGTGTTCAGACTAAGAAAACGCCATGTCTGCATGCATTTCCTACGCAACAGGAAAACCAACCATCATTTTCTACTGACACCAAAAGAGGAGTCTATTTTAATATTTTTAGGAGTATTAAAATTTTCAACAGCGATTGAAATGAATCGTTCGAGGGTTCACGGGAGACAATCGATGTTTGATTGTCGTTTCAGTCAGGCTGTGTTCATTGTCAGTGAATAAGAAAGGAAGTTAGAGCATCGAAATGTGAAGCTGGACCAGCGAGAACAGCTTCAAACCGGTTTAAACGCCTGGCAACAAAAGCCGGAGCTCGTGCAGAAAAAAACCGCACAGTGATGAAGGACAGACCGGGATGTTTGAGCCCAGCGCATCCACAATCATCCTTATAGATCTTAGTGGTCATATCGCATTATGACACGATGATATTACATATAAAATCATAACGCGGCTTCGCCCAGAGAGCCAGTTCAACATCCTGAACTGAATTTACCACGGAAATCATCATCATTTCCCGGTCGGTGAGGTAAGAGATTTGTTTTTATTGTCTCATTGAGATGTTATGCTGCTTTAATATTAAATATTCAGTCTTGTGATGAATGTAACTTCTCAAACAGGCTTTATGCGACGTACGTCATCGTTTTTTCACTTTTTGTTTTCATTTAATTTATTTTTTACTTGAGAACATTCACAACAACAGGTTGAATTTTGAAGTTGTATATGAATAAGATAAATGCAGAGAATGAAATTAAGAAGTGTTTATGGGTTCAGGTACGAGCACGGTTGCAGCTGTGCGTGCGCTCTCCACTGTCTTGCGCCCGTGCGCGTCTCCGGCTTTGGTTACGCGCAGTCCGCGCATCTTGACGGTGATGTTTTTTTGGGCGAGATTAAGTTAATACATGATATAAACTGAGGCTGAAATGTAATGTATATTAAAACAACTATAGACCACCTAAAAGTCCTCAGGTTCTCTGTATTTACAATTTATAGGTATGCGTAAAATGTACAGTTAAGAGTAAAACGTGATGTTTCTTTTGTTCTGCAAACTATTGATGGCCTTTCATTCGCTTTAGGTCGATAGATAGATAGATAGATAGATAGATAGATAGATAGATAGATAGATAGATAGATAGATAAGCATAAGTGTTTTCCCCAGATATTTATTAAAAATACACATTTCAAATGTTTTAACTTTAGAGGAGTCATTAATGGGTTTAATAACAGTGATTTTGAAATACAGCAATTTTGGAGAAAAAATAAAGGCAAAATTACTAAGCAACAATATTTTAATTTTAAATGTTGAAGAAATGTTATCAGACCTTTATAGAATAAAACAAATATTAATATTTTTTATATTTATATTAAATAATATTAAATATAATTTTTTCTAGAAAGAAAAAAAAGCTATAAAATATAAATTCATCTAAATAATTAAATAATTTTTTATTTTATTAATTGATATTTTACTGAATGGTTAAGTTACTGTTGTTCATATTTTCTGTACACTAAAAAGAACATAAAAGTGGCCCGTTCTGCAAAATAAATAAAGTCAAATGCATTTGGCTTTACTGAATGCATTGGCTTTACATTGTGTTATGAACAGTTTGTTTAAAACTGTTTTTCAGCTCAGGAGCCCAGTGTGAACATGAGTGGCCTGAACACTAAGCCTGCTCCGGATGGTGGATGGGGTTGGGCCATCGTGGTGGCCTCTTTCATGGGTCAGTTTCTGGCCTATGGGTCGCCACAGTCTGTGGGGGTTCTGTACCCCGAATGGCTAAACACCTTTCAGGACAGCAAAGGCATGACCGCTTGGGTCGGCTCTCTCGTCTCTGGGGTCGGACTCATTGCTAGTAAGTTTATATGAGATCATTTATCCTTAATAAATCTACTCTGCTTTCCTTATCCAGATTACTTACAAATTGTTGTTGGTAACACATTACATGTATGTACATTACATATTTAGTAATACAGTGTATGCAATAATGTAATTTATTTATAATAATAATAATGAAAGCTTTTAATTTTGCAATCTGATCAGGGACATAGTAGTTACCTAATACTAAAATTGTTTTTGTTACTTGAAATAAAATACAAATTAAATGAAGATATTTATATATTATTAAAATCTTAAGTTAAAAACACTTATTTCATTTTTGCTAGTTTGAAAAAAAAAAAAAAAAATTGTAACACTAAAATAACTAAAGTTAATGAAACAGATATAAATTAATCAAAATAAATAAAAAACGATAAAAATGACAAAAACAAACGACATAATATTTTCTGTTTTCATATTATTTTTATATATAATTAAGTAAAAAATAAGATTTGTTTTATTTGAAGGTGTCCTTGTTACAGTGTAATTTTACAGTGTACTATTGAGTAATATTATTTTATTACATGTACTTACTGTTTGGTTAGGGTTAGGATGAGGGTGAGGTTTTGGGTTAGTTGCATGTAATTATGTGTGATTAATTGTAATAACTACAGTAAATGTATGTAACATATGTCACATTGACACCTTAAAATAAAATGTTACCAAAAATAATCCAAATTAATAAAAGCTTCTGATTAAATCATCCAAATTGCATATAATCATTTACTACCTATTGTAAACATATCAGGGTTATTGAAAATCAAAAATGCAATTAACCTCAGTAAATATAAAGACCATGATTTACAACTCCATATGATCATAAATAAATCTAAAACTATAAATCTTGTGCAATAATTGTTTTTCCGTTACTTTGTTATTATTTTTATTATTATTAATTATTATTTCAAAATGAAAAACAAGCTCCTTTTGTTATAAGCCTTGGCCTTGTTTTTTTCCCCGTTATGAAACATGTCTAATCAATCAGACCACAATTGTGTTTAATGATTTTCTGTTTGTGTCAGTGGGCCATTTTACGTCACTTTGTTTTCAGAAATCAATCAAAATCTGCTTTTGGTGATCTGTCTAGTCAAATTACTCCACTTAAAGGAATAGTTCACCCATAAATTAACAATTTCTCATCGTTTACTCACACTCAAGTGGCTCTTTATGGATTTTTTTGAATTTCTTTCTTCTCCTGAACACGAAATACGATATTTGGAAGAATGTTGGAAAATAAGCCATTGACATCCATTGTAGTAAACACCTATAGAATACACTAGATATTTAAATCACTAGATATTTCAATAGATTTGAATGTAAGGGTCATTATGGACATGCTAGTGCCGCCTTCTAGTAAAGAAGCCAATCGTTATAGATTGATGATTCTCTGGTGGAGGGGCACAGTCCAGGCGTGTGTTTTTAGGACAGTTTCTGCAGCTTCATTGTTATGAATCCTCTAGGGTCAGCAAACGCGCTGGAAACTGCTGCAAATGCTTACTTCACAGACATGAGAAATATATGTACATAATGCTTAATCTCTACTCTTAAACAAATCAGCTGCACAGGTTTTGTAATCTGAATGAAACGAACGAGAGCTAAAGTATGACCTCATGAATTTCTGCCTCTGCCGTTCAAATGCAAATGACATGACAGCAACTCCTTGAACGCCCACAAACTTGTTAACAAATAGGTCCCTGTTTGCCATCAGGATTAAGTTGGAAATTACTTCAGAAAACCAGCGTGATGGTATGCAGCATTATTCAGAGGATGATATTGTGTAAATTATGAACACGCAAGTTATTGATTCGAATGCTAGGTTCACACTAGATGCGAAGGATTACGGCACTTGCTCTAGATTACTCTTGGAATGTTTTTATTTTTTTCACCTCATGCAAATTTTCCGTTCAAGTCATCCGCTCAAGTCTCTCAAGTTTTTTTGTTTTTGTTTTACTTGTGCAGAAGGCGTGATTAAAGGTCCCGTGAAGTGCTTTGAAATTTTTATTTAATACTTGACGTAATCTCAAATGATAGATGAAGAGAAGACGGGACATACAGTAGCTCCTACCCTTAAAAAAAACAGCCAATAGTGTTTCGTTTTTATCACAGCACTGCTGGAGGTTGAGCTCAAGCGCATTAAATGAAAGGCCAATGAAGCGCATTGAAGGGGACGGGGCATGTCAGATATTAGAGAGCATTTGATTGGTCAAGATTTGATGAGAAACTGAAGTATGGGGTGATGTGAAAAAAAAAAGTGACAAACTGCAAGCTTTTTATATTTATATCCGTTTTATATTTTCTAAACGTGAATTTTGTCACTGTTTTGGAGCACACTAGCTAATAGATATCCTTAAAATTAACAGACTGAAGCTAAATTATTTTAATTTCACAGGACTTTTAAAGCAAGTTCCACAGGTTCGCAACAAACACATTGCTCATTCAGTGTCATTCGGGCCACCCTGTGGAAATTCGTTTCTGATCACGTGTTTGCAATGACTTCATATGTAATCTACTAGCGCAAATGCTTAAATTTGTATTTAAAGTGAACCCAGCATTATGCTAGTTACATAGTTTGATTGACAGGATGACGTCTTGTCCTCCAGAAACAGCCGTAAAGGAGATTGGTGTTGTGATCTCGTGCCGTTTGGCTGCGCATGCGCATTCCTTTAGACAACCTAAAAAAATGCTGTTTTTTTTGTCATGTTTTAAATGTTTAGTAACACAATTTATAAGACAGTTGTTGTTAAATTTTATTGTTAATTCCAAATATGAAATGTAATCATTAACTTAGCAAACCGTTTTGGTAAATTTGATGTTTTCCCATTCAAAGAGATAGGAGCTGCCAGAGAGGAGTTTTAAATATGGCCGCAGAGTGAAATAGGGACTTTGATAGTAGGAACAAAACATACCTTGGAAGTCATTGGCTACTTTTTCCCCAACATCCTTTAAAATGTCTTCCTTTGTGTTCAATAGAAGAAAGAAACAACCTGGGGGGGAGTAAATAAGGACAGAATTACAATTTTTGAGTAAACTATCACTTTAAGCAGCTTAAAGTTTTTCAGTGTTCCCATCCTCTAATAAGACAATGTTTTTTTGCAGGTCCCATCTGCAGTGCCTGTGTTGTGAATTTCGGGGCCCGTCCTGTGACCATCTTCAGCGGGGTCATGGTGTCCGGAGGGCTGATGCTCAGTGCTTTTGCACCCAATGTTCAGTTTCTCATATTCTCCTATGGCATTGTTGTTGGTAAATATCCCACAGTTGTCTTTGCCGCTTTTTTTGATGGCCGATGGACAATGTTATACCAAAATATATAGTCCCAGTCAAAAGTTATTATGATTTTTAGAAATGCTTTTACATTTAAAAAGTCTCTTATGCTAACCAAGGCTGCATTGCCCTTCTCTCACAACCAATAACACAGCAATTCTCATCCATGCATTAGTTACTTCACGTCTTGATTACTGTAATGAACTTCTCTCTGGGCTTCCTTCTAAACTTCTTCATAAACTCCAAATTGGTTCAGAACCATGCAGCTCATGTCATCTCTAGGACTTCATCTCATGAGCATGTCACACCACTTCTTTATCAGCTTCACTGGTTTCCGGTAAAGTTCCGGATTGATTTTAAAATACTACTTCTCACTTTCAAGGCACTTCATAATCTTGCTCCACAATATCTCACCGAACTTCTCCATATTTATACTCCTTCTCGCACTCTTAGATCAGCCAACTCTTTCTCCCTGGTGCCACCTCGCACTCGATTAAACACAATGAGTGCCAGATCATTTAGCTCCGCATCTCCTCGACTATGGAACTCGCTTCCACTGGAACTAAGGAGCAGTGATAGTCTTTACACTTTTAAATCTCGTCTCAAAACCCATCTTTTTAAGCAGGCTTTCTTTTGACTTTTTTATCATGTTATTTTATACTCACGATGTGTTTGTACCTGCAACTCCTTACATGCATTCAAAATCTTGTTTGGCAACGTTTTATTAGTTGTTTCAATTTGTTCTGTATGGCTGTTGATGCTGTTGTAAGGCGACCTTGGGTGTCCAAAAAGGTGCCATTTAATTATTATTATTATTAATCTAGTTCATCTAAAAATATTGATAAAACTGTACAATTTTGAATGATTGTGGACATTTAAAGCAACACTCCACTTTATTTGAAAATAGGCTCATTTTGCAAATCCCCTAGAGTTAAACAGTTGAGTTTTTCCATTTTTAAATCCAAATAGCCGATCTCCAGGTCTGGCAGGAGCACTTTTAGCTTAGCTTTGCATAGATAATTTAAATTAAATTAGACCCTTAGCATCTTGCTCAAAAAGTCCTATGTAAAGCGTGACCCCTCTATAGTTACATTGTGTACTAAGACTAATGGAAAATGAAAAGTTGCTATTTTCTAGGCAGACATGGCTAAGAACTTCACTCTCATTCTGGCGTAATAATCAAGGAACTGGTGCCCTACCACCAATTTTTTCTATGGCTTTAAAAGAACTGTTTTACATTTGTATGTACAGTATACATATTCAAATGTTGTTGTTTCTTTACAGCAATCAACTTTTAAAGTACAAATGAAATCAAAACTAACCATATGATTTTGTTAGCTCACTTTGTTAGCTAGTTTGGGGTGAACAGTTCATCTGTGCGTGTCATTAAGAAAAAAAATAGTTTGCTCTTGTAATCTAAAATTAAAGTCTGAAAATGCACTTCCTGTTTGTTTTCAGTTAAATTCTCAGATTACATCTGTCTGAGGTGTTGTCCAACTGTCAGTTTTGACAACAAACAGAAATGGTGAGCAGGAGGTGTCTGCTAGGTCATTATAACTCTTCTAAAACCCTTTTCCAGATTTTTCTGAATGAAATGCCTACTTCACTACATCCAATCAGCTCGCAGTAGAAAAAACAAGCCACGCCCACTGTTTTCTCGTTTAATATTCTGTTTCTCCAGGAACTGTGTCACAATACAAAAAAGAAAAACGGTCACAGCTTCCGGTTCATGTGGACTTAAATATTCATCTGCCACTACTCAATACACAATCCTTAGTGTATTTTTATTGTATGATCAAATAAATTCAGAAATGTAGTTTTGATAAGCATAAGAAAAGTCTTTCAAAAACAAAAATTTTATTACATTTAAAAATATTAATTGCATTTATAAAATTAACTATTAAATTCTTGTCCAAAATTTTAATTTTATTACCTTAGTGTTATCACGATACTGGAATTTGATACCAATCGGTACTGAAATTTTAAAAATGTGCATTTCCCACTAACATTTGAGCGCTGTTGAGCGCGTTCTTAAACAGCGCTGATTTGCCATTGTGTTCACGTGCTCAACAGAAAGGACTGTGATTGGCCGTGAAGGTAATCAGTTCACCAAACTCACCGCTGTTTACTGAGTGTAACCACAGATACAGGGACACTGGAGCATTTAAAACCATGAAGATCAGTCAATTCATCAGCGGATTGCTCGTATGTCAGCTTATAAACAGACCAGCTGATCTTTACGTCTTTAAAACGCTCCAGTGTCCCTGTATCTAATAATATCAAATTAATATCAAATTCCAGTATCGTGAAAACACTATAGTACCTATAAATGTATTATTACATATTCTGCAGTTTCTCCTACATTGTAGTCTTGTTCTCAAGCCTCCACCTAAATCTGTTCATTGTACTGTATTTGATTATTAGATTTTAATAAAGATGATATAAGCAGACAAACATTTTATATAAGTGTATATTTTTCTTAATTTTGCAGGACTTGGCTGCGGACTTGTTTATGCTGCTACTGTAACTATTACTTGCCAGTATTTTGACAAGAGACGTGGACTTGCTCTTGGCATTGTTACGACAGGTAAATATATGATCAGTCAGATATAATTTACTACCAGAACAGTGTTTGGACATGCTTGACAATTTATGTTTTTCAAAGTTTCAAACCTTTTTATCAAAAAGCACACTTGAAAATGTATTGATGAAAATTAAAAAAAAAAAAATAAATATATATATATATATATATATATATATATATATATATATATATATAGATAGACTGTAATTTAATTTGTTCATAATACTTTGAATGTATATAATCATTTATATGTGTAAAATAGTACTAATTAGGTATTATTCTGATTCATTTTGTGATTGCACTTTGAAGTGTGATTAAAAATGATTTCAGGTTTGTGGTGTTTGGTTTTTTAATTGGAAAAATGTCTAAAATCATAATATGAATCATCATTCTTATTGATATTGTTGTTATTATTAATATTAGTAGTAGTAGTAGTATTAGGAGGAGGTTATAATTCATATTTAAAATGCATCATTATTTATAAATTATTCAATAATAATAATTATTATTATTATTATTAAAATCTAAAATAATTTACAATATATACAATTGTAAATGGTAAAAAATATATTTTTAAATGGTATTAAAAATAATTTATAATATATAATAGATTCTTAAACATTGTGATATATTTTTAATATGTACATATTTAAAATGTTTTAAAATAATACATTTTAAATATAAAATGCATTTCAACATTTTGTTTAAAAAATTATTTTTTATTAATAATAATAATAATAATAATATTATCTGACATCTTTATCTTTATGATATCTTTATTATTTCTGTTAAAAAAGAAAAATGATGTCCAAATAGTGAAAGCTGTCATTATATAGTTTATTATATAGTGCAATATGTCAGCCCATTAACCATGAGGATAAATGCACATTAAAGTCAACTTTAATATATTGACATTTATGATTTAATCATTTTCCCAGTACTGGGTTGCGGCTGGAGAGGCATCCGCTGCGTAAAACTATGCTGGAATAGTTGGCGGTTCATTCCACTGTGGCGACCCCTGATAAATCAGGGACTAAGCCGAATGAAAATAAATGAATGAATGAATGATTTAATAATCACAATAAGCAATATAACAAATTTTCAATAAAACTACAATAAAAAAAGCTCAATGCCATTATAACACTCAACAGAAATGCATTCCCCATTCTCTCATGTTTTCAGGTACTAGCGTGGGAGGTTTTCTTTACGCTGCTGCACAGAACGAGTTCATTGCACTCTTCGGACTCGACGGCTGCCTTTTACTGATTGGCTGTTTTGCACTAAACATCATCGCCTGCGCAGGACTCATGCGCCCGCTGCACCTGCCGGCCTACTACCTGAAACAACGAGCAGCGATCGCAGAGAAAGCTGAGGAGAGTGTTCTGGAAAAAACTCCCGTGGTGGAAGACCCCCTCAAAAAAAACCAATCCATCAACATCCTCATCACAGGAGACACCAAAGACGCACACGAAAAGAGAAAACTCCTCAATTATGTGACACTGGTGCGGCTCATGAAGAAGAAGCAGAAGGAATACTCTGAATACTTGCACTCCATTGGTCAAGTGCTTCAGAACCGAGTCTTCTTGGCCACTTGTGTGGCTTTATTCGCGTATTGTTTGGGAGCGTACACTCCACTCCTGTTTCTAGAGGATTTGGCTCAAAGCGAGGGTCTCATCAGTGGCATCAGCACCATCCCACTGGTCTCCATCATGTCCATTGCCGCAGGATTCGGGAAGCTGCTGTTGGGCGTTATGATGGACGTTCGCTGGATGAACAGTATTTATTTGTATGCAATCACCCTGCTGGGCACCGGGGTGGCTCTGCTCGTCATCCCTGTCACCAAGAACTACGCTGGGCTGCAGGTCATCTCAGCAGTGCTGGGCTTTTTCTCCGGGAACTGGTCTGTTATTCCTTATATGACCACTAAGGTTGTGGGGATGGATCGACTGACTGAGGCGTATGGCATCTTGATGTTCTTTGGTGGATTTAGTATAATGCTCGGACCGCCAGTCGCAGGTAAGATTGCAGGGACTGGTTTTAGATTTGCGCATCCTAATAGGTGATTGTCTTCAAAGGGAAACTATTATGCCCCTTTTTGCAAGATGTAAAATAATTCTCTGATGTCCCCTTGAGTGTGTATGTAAAGTTTCAGCTCAAAATACTTCTCAAATATTTAAAAAAATATATATATATATAGTTCGAAACTGCCCCTTTTAGGCTTTGATCCATATTGTGCTGTTTTGGCTGCTGTCGCTTTAAATTCGAATGAAATTGTGATCCATGCCCTCTTTTCAAGAGGGGGCGGAGCTATAAACAGCATAGAACGTCAGCTTAGAAGCTCATTCAAAACAGGACTAACGTTATCTCTGCGATTAAACTGAAAATGTCAAAAGAAGTGGCTCAGATGAAGGTATGGAGACTCCGGTGTTCATTTGTGCTTCCCAAAGCTCCACATTTATAATGACTCTTAGTTGCTGATATAATTTTCACTCTAAAACTCTTATGGCGGACGGCTGCTTCTCACTCAGGGCTGTTTATGCTAATGAGGCAGAGATCGTCACTAATGGGCGGGGCTTTCCCCCTCTAATGACAGGTACAAAGGGAGAATGTAAATCAAATGTTTCTGCAGACTGTTTTTATAAAGTATGATTATAAAAAAAAATTGAATTAATTATTTTTTACCATTACAGGCTGGTACCAATAGAGACCTATTATGCAAAAACATGATTTTTGCATAATAGGTCCCCTTTAAAAAAAAAAAAAACTGTTACGCTGGTTAAATTTCTCTTCACATCCTGATAGCAGTCATTCATTCATTCATCCAATTAATGGTTCAAATTTTCTGTAGCAGGTGTAGGACCAAGAAAAGTTTGTCCAATTAAAATGTTCGGTCTGAACATTATGATTAGCTGTCCTAGCTGCTTGTCAAAATATGTAAAGCACACCTCTGTGCACACTGAAAAGATTAGGTTCACAGACACAATTCAGACCTAGAATGGCTGGCAAACATCAACAACTTACCTTCTTTTTTAAAAGTTTGATATTGTGATTACTAACTGTACTATAAAGGTTTATCTCTGGTGAATGTTACGTTATGTATTGTAGTGATGTTGTCTAGTGAGCGATTTGTCTAGTGAGTGTCTTTTGGCGATTTGCAGGATGGGACGAGACTTTCAGTGCTATCAGGCTAACGTTAGCATTTTCCCACTGCACCTTTAAAAATTCACTACATCAATTTGCAGATTAGCAGATGTAACAAATGTATAGTTTATATGTGAATTTAAGAATATTAATTAGGCTCTTTTCCTTTTATCAGTGAAAACTGGAAGTGGAAATTAATTTAAGTAATTAGCATATTACCACAGGCCAGAAGGTGGGAAACATTTTAACTTAAAGAGGACCTTTAATGCATAAATCACTTTTATAAGGGGTTTAAACACAGTTGTGTGGCAACAGTGTGTGATTATAGCCAGCCTCTAATAGTAAAAAAAAATTATTAATTCTATTTTTTTTTATAATCACACTTCATAAAAACAGTCTGTGCAAAAACTTTGATTGACATTCTCCCTTTGTACATGTCATCAGAGAGGGGAAAGCCCCGCCCATTAATGACGATCTCTCCTTCATTTATCATAAACAGCCCTGAGTGAGAAACAGTCGTCTGTCATTAGTTTTTTAATCTGCTGCTATGATGACAAACAGGCGTTTGTAGCTCCGCCCTCTTTTGAAAACAGCACAATCTCATTTGAATTTAAAGCGTAAGTCACCAACAAGGCATAATTTGTATCAAAGCCTAAACGGGGCAGTTTCAAAGAGGTACCTGAAACTTCACATAAACACTCTAGAGACAACAGAGAGCTATTTTACATCTTGTAAAAAGGGGCATAATAGGTCCACTTTAAAGAAAAGGTTCTCCCAAAAATGAAAATTTGCTGTTAATTTACTTACCATCATTTTTTTGTCAGTAGTACATTAAAGAAAATTTTTAGCTGATTTGAACTTTACTTTAGACCAATATTGATTTTTTTTAATCATTAAATAATCAATGAGAGAGCTTGTTGATTGTGCAAACCAGTTGCTTTCCAGACGCACATCTGATATTTTGTACATATTAGACTCAGGGCCTGACATCACCTACAGTGCATCTGGAAAGTATTCATAGCGCTTCACTTTTCCCACATTTTTTTATGTTACAGCCTTATTCCAAAATGGATAAAATTCATTTATTTCCTCAAAATTCTACACACAATACCCCATAATGACAATGTGAAAAAGGATTTTTAATCCGTTTTGGAATAAGGCTTTGTAATAAGGCCACAATAAAAAAATGTGGAAAAAGTGAAGCGCTAAGAATACTTTCCGGATGCACTGTATAACTGCAGGCTAACTATGTTTATACACTGTATAACAACTTGAAATGCAAGCTTTTAGTTAATAGCTAAGTTATTAGTAACTAATATAGTTATGGTAACTAATAACCTTAACTTTTCAGATTTTGATTGTAGTGCAATAAAGTGCACCTTTTTGTAAAGATGCTTTGAAACAAGATCTCTACATTTTACAGCTTGATTTTTTTTTTCTCTAAAAGCATTTGAGAGTTTTCTTGACTGCGTTTTGGATCATTGTCTTGCTGAAATGTCCACCCTGGTTTCATCTTCATCATCCGCTAATGTAGATGTTGGACTGAAGCAGCTGATGTTCATTTACACTGAGGAAGGGCAGAGGCTTGCTGAAGAAGTACTGATAAATTTCAGCTGCTGTCTGGTCTTTCACTGCCTTTCTACACCTCCCTTTCTTCATGTGTTCAATACTTGTCCCCTGCGTCATTTCATTTTATTACACAACTTCATTTGTAAAGTTATTAGTTTCTTTTTCTTTGCATGTATGTATTTCTTTGGTTGTTACCAACATCTGGTGAAAATTTCAAGTCAATCGCACCTCTATAAATATGTTTTTTGAGAATAATGGTGGTGTTCAATACTTCATTCCCTCACTGTATATTCAAATTCAGGACGTGAATTAAAACAGAAAAGGCATCCTGAATGATGCTTAGACAGAAGAGTAAATCTCCAGGAAGTTTACCTCTGAATAGAGACACAGTATGTAACTTTATCTTCCATTGTGTTTCTCTCTCCAGGCTGGATTTATGACTGGATGCACTCCTACGATCTGGCGTTTTACTTCAGCGGAGGCTTCGTGCTGCTGGGAGGAGTTGGCCTTTTCCTTTCTGCTTTGTCTTGTTGGAACAAGAACCAGGAAGAAACCAAGACACCAGACAAAGAATACATTAATGACTATGATAAAGTAGCAACTGTAGCCTGAAGCATGAATACGAGATCAAGATCACACTTGCCTCTTATTAAAAGCTGAACTCTTTATTCTGAACATTACACTGAAGATTTCAAGCAAACGAGGAAAGGACTCGTTAATCTGTGGCCTTGTTTTAGGAGGCTCTGGTCCTGCATACGCAATGCTTTGGGCTTTGTTTACTGTACAGATGGTATTGAAATCAGTAGAGAAGGGATTCCTCAGTGCCATGTGTCACCAATCCAACGTTTTTTTAAGATGGCTGTATTGTTTTTGATTTTTGTATGGACGCAAGACTTCACTATACTATAAATGTCATTTTTGTATTGTTTGATGGCGCACTCAACAATCCGAAAGGCGTTTTTCAGTATTTAGACGGGTGTTAGTTCATGTTTTGTGTTGTACCAAAGTTTGGGTTAATTTATTGTGTCTGTAAATGCTGTCTCTCCTGTTCACAGACATGCAGCACTAGGCTAGCTGTGCTTCTGTTCATTTATGTTTTGTTGCCTTGTTATGAAAAAACGATGGATTTTCTTAGTCTGTAGTTAATTTTTGTTAAAAACCACGTGCTATAAAGCAATACGTCTCCGTGAAAATGCTATCAGGTTGTTTTTATGGCGGTTTATCTCTCTCTCTCAACTTCTTTTTTGAAATACCAGCTCTTACTGACTGTTTTACACATTTTTGCAGTAGACTCTGTGTGTTTGTGTGGCTTTGTGTTTGTTGTACGTGTAGGACATGTTACTTGACCAGTTTTATTCTATTAAGATTCAAGCAACACTGTTTGTATTGTTTAAAATGTAAAACTTTACAGGAAACATTTTGGTTTGGGCACCTTCGGATGTAATGAACCTGCCTTTGTTATTTATGTTTCTTTTATCTGCTATTTTGTGGGTTTTATTAATAAACTGTTGATGATATTAATGTTTACATGTGTCATTTACTGCCAGTTCCTTTTGTTTAATATAGCCTAGTTATAAGCAAAATGCGAAGAAAGCCAGAGTTACTCTAAAGATTTGCACTGGGTTTCAATTGACTGCCATGATGTGAGCTGGCCTTGTAGTGTCCATGGATACAGAAACCATAGTGAATGCAATCGGAGGTCTGTTTATGCAGGCACCAGTTTGTTTACCTGCAGGTTTAGATCAAGGTTGTACAGGAACACCTTACACACAAACAGATGTGTGTGTGGTCAGTTGTCCTTACCGCACATACATAGTGAAATATCAAAACCATTAGCGGGGACGTTTACCTGGTTCTCACTAATTAATAAGGCTAATCATTTTTATGAGCATATTGTGTAGACATATAACTAGTCCAAAGTTCACTTTAATTATGAAAGTAAGTTTCCTTTATTTTCGGTCGGATGCGAAACATGTTTGTTATCAAACTAGGGAAAGACTGAACCCAAAGTGGGTGTTTCATTAAACCAAAGCTCTGAAATACAATATGTAACCAGATACAATTGAAGAAGAAATTTGAAGGTGGCATAAAATGAAAATCTGGATATACCTAGATGTAGCTGAGTAATATGAGCTCAGTACAGGGAAATGAAATACCGTAAGCCTTAAACAGCATTTGTTTTCCTCATTCTTGTAATCCTTTGAGGGTAAAATCCCAGTGAAAACAGGCCAATCAGAACAAAACAGACTGTTTTGATTTACACCCCACAGGATTATTAATTTGCCACGTCTCCTAGTGAGATTACAACAATGATGATTTTCCATTATTTTTACGTTTATCTAAGCTTGTATTATATTTACTATGTATGTGAGACTCTTATTTTTAAAACGGGTTTTAAGGAAGGAGCAGTTTTGTGAAGCAGGCAGCTATGCATGACTATGGAGAGAATGCAAAGGCCTGTTTAAATGTATTTTTTGTTGTGTTAACCCTTTATATTGTGAAATTATTGTATATAGAATATTATTATTGTTTATTGCCGCATTTGTTTATAATGACACAATAGACACATGTAGACTGCTGAACAGAAGTGTATAATGCACACCTTTGGGTTTGTCACATTGGCTTATAATGTGATTTTTCTGGAGTGAAAGGTATGCACGTGTAAAGTATGAAGTGACGTATACATTTGCATGTGTGTATTCGAGAGTACATCATGCTATGTGTGAGGGTCAGAGATCATTCATATCTATTACCCTTTTTAAATGTGGTCAAAAACTAACCATTTTATAGTAAGGCCAAATACGCACAGCTAGTGTTTTTCAGCCAATGATAAGCTTCCTTTGAAAGGTTATAATGTGACTATTTTTAATTTAACAAGGTTGCTTTGACAGTATTGATGTTGTAATATAATTATGATACATTCAGTTAAATAGACTTAAGTGTTTATTTAGTTGTTCAAGCGTAAAACCAGATGAAAGACTGTGTAACCGCTAGCGCCATCAGGAGCAGCAAGCTAGCGCTGAAACTCCATTGAAAATACTGGGGTGAAATAAATTGTCATATTTTAAAGACATGGCGGGGGGAATGGAATTTAATGCAGTGGTTCTTGTCCGATTTGTGACCCACTTCATATCATATATCTATCAGGCAGTGAAGATCATTGATTTTTAAAGGTGCTGTATGTACGTTTTTGACTCTTCTAAAGCATAAAAATATCACAATATGTTTGCAGATATTTAAGAAACATGCTAAATGAACATTCTTGTTTATCTGAAAAACAATGCTGAAGTCAGATATTCTGCTTTAAAAACTTTGTTTTGGTGATTTTAACCTGCCCAATGCTAGTTTAGTCAATTATATTTCAGCATCCCGGGTTGCCTTGGTGGAAAACCGCGTATTTCATTCATTCATTCATTCATTCAGAAATCTCTGAAAGCAAAGCATGCGCTCGTGACCGAAATGCGACCTCAGGTGGACAGTAGACTCCGAAATGAGACGCATGTTTCCACATGAGGTTATTAATTAGCAAATGATATAAATATTACCAAAGTAAACATTAGGTGAGCAGGTTACGTTGTAACCGCGAGTCCTAACAACACGCTTGGTGACGAGATACGCAGTGATAAGCAATTTGGCTGTTTGCATCAGACAAAACACGACAGAAAAATACAGCCGTTCAGATACAGCCATTCAGAAGCACAGAATATGCACTCACCCACGAAATGGTAAGGTTTTTAATCTATTTAATACATATTAACTCTCTTTAACATTATTAAATGTACATGCTAAAGCACTCATTTGTGTTTATTTTGTTTTCAAGATCTGAGGTGAACTATCTGCTGCTGCTTTCAGTATATGCCAATAACTGTCATGTAAAATGGCATTCAAACTCACATTGTTAGCATTTAACATTGAAAAACTAAGCCCATGAGGTTTACCTGAGGTGATCATTGTCATAGTTTTCTGTTGTTCAGCTGCAAGAAATAGAGACTGTTTCTAATATATAAATTCGAGGTGTTGGTTAGGACAAAAACTCCTTAATATGTAAAATATTCCTTCTATTGGGTGCCGTTGCTTTTACTTAAAACACGGTTGAAATCACCTGCTCCTGTCCTCAATCTGGCAACCTGCGCTTGCGTTTGTTTTGATCCAGGAGTGCAATACCTAGTTCAACCACTGGGTGTCAAACTTACATACTGCACCTTTAAGAAATCAGATCTTATTGGACAGACAGTTCACCGGAAGCCCTGGGGCGGCTTGGCTGGAAAAAAAAAAAAAAAAGTCCGTGTCCATATACCCCATTACTAGGGTTTAAAGTGGACCTGTAAAAAACGAAAGAATTTTTGCATTTACCTTGTTGGAGTCGTTATCATTATTAGTTTGTATTTATTTATTTATTTATTTATTTTTGGTTGCAATTCTTTTAGTAATGGTCGTTATTAATGAGTCGTTATCATTATTAGTTTGTATTTATTT
>CAIGQW010012936.1:4338949-4362781 GCA_903798125.1 Danio choprae | reverse complement strand
ATGGTCGTTATTAATGAGTCGTTATCATTATTAGTTTGTATTTATTTGTTTATTTATTTATTTTTGGTTGCGATTCTTTTAGTAATAGTCGTTATTAATGAGTCGTTATCATTATTAGTTTGTATTTATTTGTTTATTTATTTATTTTTGGTTGCGATTCTTTTAGTAATAGTCGTTAATAATGAGTCGTTATCATTATTAGTTTGTATTTATTTATTTATTTATTTTTGGTTGCGATTCTTTTAGTAATAGTCGTTAATAATGAGTCGTTATCATTATTAGCTTGAATTTATTTATTTTTGGTTGCCATTCTTTTAGTAAACACTGGAGGGTGTAAGTTTGTGCATTTAAGACCCTGATTACTAACAGGTGGCGGAGAAGAGATAGCGGGTCAACTTTTCTGACGGTGTGAACGGATGAGGTAAGCTTGCAAAACATTAGATTGAATACTGAGAAACTGTTTGTAAGACATTGATTTATTGCTTCATTTTATATCTTTATTTTTGTTTACGTGAAATTAATTTTGTTTAGGCCAACGCCAGTTTAAATAAAAGGACTAGCAGCTAGTAAAAACTCAACGCTCAAAATAAGACCTTCAGTTTGTCTCTATACTTATACCTTGTAATGTAGATACCAGAAAACTATTTAATATATTGTATCATTTCATTCTGTGGCGCTTTTAAGCCAAAATCTACCCTCATTTTGCATATGTGAATGTATAAAATCGCACCAAATCATAGTTTCTTACTATATCCAATATATGTTAATACATTTAAACAGGTATTAATGCAACATTCTCAATAAGTCAAACAAACAAGTGGTTTAAGAGATACAGATGAGTTAATCACGTGAGTGTGTGATGTAGTAGTAGTATATTTAAATTATAATATCATAGTGAACGAATACAAGTTTAATATTATATATTGCTATAGCCAGGCATTTTACTGCATGCAGATGATAACCAGCTTAAAAGCATTTAATTTTATTATAACCATATACCAGTTGCATATAATAGGAAGTTCACAACCATCTATAAATATAAAACAACAGGTATTCCAAATTAAAGAAAGGCTAACTCGGTTTTGCTCAATGACTGTAAAAAGGATACCATTGTACAGTATGAGCATATCAACTTATACGTCTTTAAAAGTCTGTATATGTGTGGTTTGTTCTTTAAAACAAAATGCGTTAAAGAAATTAATTAATTGAAATTAATTGTTTTTTTAGAACTTGTTTGTTAATCATTTTAATTGTACAACTTCATGACAGTTTGAAAGATTGATGCTTCTGAACTTGTTTTGCTGAGCAGCTTATTATAAATAAATCAGTTAAAGATCTGTCTGTTGGAAATAGAATAACAGCTGACTAAGAGGAAAGACTAATAATCCATCTGTAGTCTGGGCTTTGGAAAAATGTCCAGAGAGAGAGAGGAAGGAAGAGAGGAGACACGTTTTATCCATAAAGACTAAATGAAAGATCGCATAGAGACGTAAATAAGTCATGCTTAACAAAAATGATTAATTACTACATATAAAGCAGCGTCTCTGCCTTTAAAGTGGATCTGAAAAAACGATTTTCTTTAATGCAAATACATAAAAACAGGCACGCATCATCTGCAGCCACCAGAGGGCGTCATTGAACCAGGATTTAAATTTAAAGAGAGAGTTCACCCAAAAATCTAAATATACTCACTATTACCTTTATGAGTTATGGCTTTATTTAGTTAAAACGCAAAAGAAGATGTTTTGAAGAAAGCTGAAAACCCTTTGACATCCATTGTAGGAAAAGCAAATACTATGGAAGTCAATGGTTACAGGTTTTTTCAGCCTTATTAAAAGGTCTTATTTTGTGTTTAACAGAAGACAGAAATACAAACAGCATTGGAACCAGTGAGGGGTTTAAACAATAAAATAAAATAAAATAAAAAGGTTTAAAATTAATATCATGCAGTATAATTATAATTTAGCCTATATTTCAATCACAAGAAAACAAGGCTCCTAGCTAAAATAAACCTCTCCACCACTTCAGTTGAAAAGATTGTCATTTAACAAGACCTTTACTTATTTTGTTAAAATGTTTTTTGAAGTATAAATTTGCATGTGTGTATTTTATTATATTGTCAATAAAATAAAGGGCCTCACAGTGGCGCAGTGGATAGCACGTTCGCCTCACAGCAAGAAGGTCGCTGGTTCGAGCCTCGGCTGGGTCAGTTGGCGTTTCTGTGTGGAGTTTGCATGTTCTCCCTGTGTTGGCGTGGGTTTCCTCCGGGTGCTCCGGTTTCCCCCACAAGTCCAAAGACATGCGGTATAGGTGAATTGGGTAGACTAAATTGTCCGTGGTGTATGAGTGTGAATGGGTGTGTATGGATGTTTCCCAGAGATGGGTTGCAGCTGGAAGGGCATCCGCTGCGTAAAACATATGCTGGATAAGTTGCCGGTTCATTCTGCGGTGGCGACCCCAGATTAATAAAGGGACTAAGCCGAAATGAAAATGAATGAATGAAAAAAATTAAATTGTTTAAAATGAATAGGATGCTATTTCTATTATTTTGATATGCACAGTCAAAAGATTTTCATAAAGTAATGTAATTAATGACTTAGCTAATGTGAGATAATTTGAACTTCGATTATTGATTGATTGATCGATTGATCCCATTAATTGTTTTTTTTTGAGGGGGAGGGGTGTTGACAACATAAAAAAAGTAAGTTAACTTATTAGTTTTTAAAGATTTAAGATGATTGAACATAAGTCAATTAAGTTGTCCCCCAAAAAACTCAAGAATTGTGTTTTAGCTCATTTTAAATAACTAGTTTGAATAAACGGCAAACGTCATTTACTGTAAAAAAATGCTGGGTTACACGCAATCGATTTGTGTTGACAACGTGGCTCAGTGGTTAGCACTGTCGCCTCACAGCAAGAAGGTCGTTGGTTTGAGTCCTGGTTTCTGTGTGGAGTTTGCATGTTCTCTCCTTGTTGGTGTGGGTTTTCTCCGGGTGCTCTGGTTTCCCCCACAGTCCAAAGACATGCGCTATAGGTGAATTGAATAAACTAAATTGGCCATAGTGTGTGAATGAGTGTGTATGGATGTTTCCCAGTACTGGGCTGCAGCTGGAAGGGCATCCGCTGTGTAAAACATATGCTGGAATAGTTGGCGGTTCATTCCGCTGTGGCAACCCCTGATGAAAAAGGGTACTAAAGGAAAATGAATGAATGAATATTAGTTTTTACAAGTTTAAGAAGATTGAACATAAAACATTTAAGTTGTCCCCCAAAAATTCTAAAATATATTTTAAATAAGTGGCCTCACAGTGGCGCAGTGGGTAGCACGTTCGCCTCACAGCAAGAAGGTCGCTGGTTCGAGCCTCGGCTGGGTCAGTTGGCGTTTCTGTGTGGAGTTTGCATGTTCTCCCCGTGTTCGCGTGGGTTTCCTCCGGGTGCTCCGGTTTCCCCCACAAGTCCAAAGACATGTGCTATAGGTGAATTGGGTAAGCTAAATTGTCCGTAGTGTATGAATGTGAATGGGTGTGTATGGATGTTTCCCAGTGATGGGTTGCGGCTGGAAGGGCATCCGCTGCGTAAAACATATGCTGGATAAATTAACGGTTCATTCCGCTGTGGTGACCCCAGATTAATAAAGGGACTAAGCCGAAATGAAAATGAATGAATGAATGAATTTTAAATAAGTTATTTGGACAAACAGCAAACATCCTTTTTTGATTGTGTGAAATTCTGCAAGAGATTGAACTCAGAGACACCGAATTATTCGTTTCTTAAAAATTTGTATCTGCACAATCAAACTGCTTCACTCTAAGTGGCCAATTGGTGGTCATGGTGACGACTGAAACTGATGCTGGCTGTTCTCCACTGTGTGCTGTTTGCTGTGTTTGATGAACTTATAAATAGCCCCAGTGGCCCAGTGATTCTGCATTAGTCTTCTGCTCAGCTCAATATATGCACACGAATGCTATTCATAACAGTTAAATGAGCAATTGACAGCACTCCGCTTTTGCAAGACGATCAATTTTGGTTCAATATTTAACACTGTCATCACTTACTGTAAAAAGCGGTAACCTGCGAGTGTTGCTTTGATTTCTGCCTAATTAAACAGATTTGTTGGTATTAATGAACATATTTAAGGATGATTCAGTGATATTATATAACATTTTTGAGCAGTTCATTTGGATGTTTCTATTATACAGTAGGTTACAATGTCAAAAAAAAATCTTAATTTTAACAGTGAAAATCTTTAAAATGAGTTACTGTATAAAAAAATAAGTTTCTTTACTATTTACAGTGAATAAAATCAGTTAAAAAGGATGCCATTGTATAGTATGTGTATATCAACATAGCGTATCAACTTAAGTGTTTAAAAATCTGTATGTGTGTGGCTTGTTGTTGTTGAACGATTTTTAAAAAACTATCGTGAGTTAAGTGTATATTTTTACACAACTTGCTTTTTAATCATTTTAAATGTTTAATATGGTGGCCCAGAGAGCCCACATGGGCTGCAAAAAAAACCAACTAACAAATTGAGAAAAACATTTTGACAACACATGCAAATACAGAAATGCACTGCACATAGCACAGACCATAATGGAAATATGTCGGGGGGGGGCCACAAGAAAGTGACAAACCTGAGAGATCTGAGAGGTGGGTTTTTGGCAGTGGTGGAAAGAGTACAAAAAAAATCACAATCAAGTAAAAGTACCATTACTTACCCAAACATATAGTGCAAGTAGAATAAAAGCATCTGTTGTAAATATTAGAGTTAAAAGCAGCTCTTTTAAAAGTACTCAAGAGTAGTGACTATTACACTGTGAAAGGTGTAACATTCTGTAATGCATTTAGTAATTGTTTAAGGACTTTTCAGTCATCATACAGTAAACATCCATCATCTTCTCAGCAGTGGCATGCATCTAAACAGTCTCTGTCATTACGTGTAACGATGTTGTCTCTTGAGTTTGTTCTGTATGATGTGATTTGATTGGACAGGAATCGCAGGACTGATTATTTTATTTTAGAAAATCAAAGTACTGACTGCAAGTTAAAGGAAAACAGTGGAGTAAAAGTACCGATACAGCACTAAAAATGTAAAAGTGAAAGTAAACGTACACATTTTTAAAACTACTTACCCCAGCAGGCACACAATCATTTTAAATGTACAATTGATGCTTCTGAAATAATTTTGCTGAGCAGCCAATTATAAAACAAATAAATAGATGAAAAAAAAACTGTCTCTTGGAAATAAAATAACAGCTGACTAAGAGGAAAAACTGTAATTATACAGTTATTCATACACTGTAAAAAATATATGATAGTCATGACAACGTATGTTTTTAGTTAATAGTAACTTATCAAACTAAGTTAATCATGTTCCAACTTAATTTTATGAGTTAGGCAAGCTGCTTTAAGTAAGTTTAATATAAGTTCAAATGACTCATAAGGTTAATTTGATTCAATTTAAAAATTTAAGGCAACCAGTAGTTTGTACAGTGTAGTCATAGAGTTGAAAAAGGTTGAGTTGAAAATTGCTTAATTCTCAAATATTTCTTCTCAGCCACAGGAAAAGTGTCATGGATTTTACCTTATATGAATGATTTTAGAATTGCCAGCACATTTTGCATCTTAAAATGGACCTTCTTCTATTTTTATCAAAAACAAAGCAACTTTTCATTTTCTATCGGTTTTACAATGTACCTACAAAGAGTTAAGCTTGATTATTGAAACTTTTTGATCATTTTTTGAGTTTGATGCTAATGGTCTAATCCGATTCAATGATCTATGCTAAGCTTAGCTAAAAAGTGCATAATCAGCTAACCGCTGGGTCTGGCAGGGTTTAAAAAATGGTAATACTCGACTGCTTAACTACTTAAATTAGCTTAATTCCAAAAATATGGAGTGTTTATTTAACTGCAAGTCATCTCTGGACTTCAGGTCTGGTTAAGGCCAGTTAATCAGGTCGAATTAAGAAATTATACTGTAATCTGAACCAATTATATAAGAGCTGTTGTGTCCATATCATTTAATGCTGAAAGCTCTTGATTCAACAGTAATTTCAATGAGAGTGACTGTTCCTATTACAATAACAGATGTTCTATCAAACGGAGGTTTATATTTATGCTGGAAAACAATAGTATTTGGATCCTAAGGTCTCTGACCAGCACATCTTAGCATAAGAAATCAATAATCTGTACAGTAAATGAATATAAGATCTCTATTTCTGGCTTTTGGCCATTGACAAAGTATCCATTAGCTGAGTCGCTCTGCAATCCTGTACTGAATGTAACGTAACCAGATTTACATCAATGGTCTTGTAGTAATATATCAAAGTGAAAAGACATCTGTTCAACAGCACTATGAGACTGAGATATCCCAACTGTCTTTTCATTTTGTGCAAGCTCTTGGGAGTCTTTTCAGTACTGGACATTTAATATTTTATATGGGAATACATCACTGGATATTAGCATGTTGTTTATTTGCTTGCGCAGTGTTTTTGTGCATTAATTCATCAATGTCTAGTAACTGAACGTTGTAACAGATCAATCGATCAAATTCATTAGCAGGTCACTCTAAACGAACCAATAAAAATAAAGATGCACTGTATTTGTTTCCAGAGAATAAATGTGTAATTATGTTATTCATTCATTCATTCATCCATTAATTTTCCTTCGGCTTAGTCCCTTACTTGTCACGGGTCGCTACATTGGAATGAACCGCCAACTATTCTGGCATATGTTTTATGCAGTGGATGCCCTTCCAGCCACAACCCAGTACTGGGAAGCACCCATACATACTTATTCACACACACATTCATACACTGCGGACAATTTAGCTTACCCAATTCACTTATAGCGCATGTCTTTGGACTGTGGGGGAAACCGGAGCAACCGGAGGAAACCCACACCAACACGGGGAGAACATCCAAACTCCACACAAAAATGCCAACTCGCCACATTTTTTAGAAATTACTGCCAGTCTCTAATTTAACTCTGCCAATGTTTTTGAATGAATCGCTTGAGTGACTTATTCACACATAAAGTCACTTGTTTAATATAGTGGCCCAGAAAGCCCACATGGGCTGCAAAAAAAATAAATAAATAAAAAAAATAACAAATTGAGACAAAATCTATTTGACAACACATGCAAATACAGAAATGCAACGCACGTAGCACAGACCATAATAGAAATATGTCGGGAACCACAAAAAAGTGACGAACTGTCTGCTTCCCCTTTAGAGTCAGTGGTGTTGTTAGAGATCTATGAGGTGAGCTTTTGGTAGTGGTGAAAAAAGTACAGAAAAATTACAGTCAAGTATCTGTTATCTGTTATCAAGTATGTTTTATCTGTTGTAAATATTAGTCAGAGTAAAAAGTAGCTATTTTAAAAGTACTCAGGAGTAGTGAGTGAGTATTACACTGTGAAGGGCTGCTGTATTTACATGCAATTTGAAAACGTAACATTCTGTAGTGCATTTAGTGATTTAAGGCCATTTCAGTCATCATACAGTAAGCATCCGTTATCTTCCCATCAGTGGCATGCGTCTAAACAGTCTCTGTTATTGTGTGTAACGATTTTGTGTCTTGAGTTTCTGCATGATGCGATTTGATTGGACCGGAATCGCAGGACTGATAATTCTACTTTAGCCAATCAAAGTAGGGACTGCAGGTTGATTCAGCACTAAAAATGTACACAACAGGCACAGTCAGCAGGCACACAACATCATAAGACGTTAATATTAGGTTAGATTTAGGTCGTGATGTCGGGTGACCAAAATTCCATGTACGTTATTTTGACGTTCAATAACGTGGATTTTGGCTGTTTTTAGGTTGCATTAGTAAGTGACCAATATCCAACGTCAAGCCAACATATACTGACGTTTATTCGTCAGGTAAAATCCAACGTCTGATAGACATCATAGTGGTAACATCCACACAACATCAAGCTGTAACATTATTAGACATTGATATTTGGTTGTTTTTAGGTTGCGTTGGAAAGTGACCAAAATGCAACATCTGTCCGACGTTGGTCACTGACGTCGTTCTGATGTTGGGTTTTGATGTCAACCCGATTTTCAGTTTCACCCAAAAAGCAACAACCCACAGCGTTGGGGTACAATGTCAATCTGACGTCAAGGTGACGTCTTGTGCCTTCTGGGCCAATTCCTGTGAAAACTTACTCAATTACAGTAATGTGAGTACTTGTAATTTGTTACTTCACACCACTGGTTTTTGGTTTATTTACGTCCCAGTTATTTATTGTTTGTTTGTTTTTTAATTAAAATGTTAACCCAGCAACTGCATTTGTTTAGTTACAACATCTAGGCTACCAACTGGACCATGTTTACCAGCCAAATTTCAACCTACATTTCTGTATGAAGACTTCTTTTTCTTTTACCTGAGGTCTTTCAGTTATTTTGCTTTGGACTGCCAGCTGTTCTCCGTGACCTTATTCTTTTGTCCAGACCAGACACTGTCTTCATTTAAGGGCAATCTCTCTTGTTCCTGTCTCTGTTCCTCTAGCCATACATTATTCATGCGTTATGTCCACTCAGCAGAACAAATCCAGCCTGCCGGTGATCACTGCGCATTAAACTACACCAAAATGAGCATGTTTCTTCTGCTAGGCCATTAAAGACCCTAAAAGGATGGGAAAGATATCTGGAGAGCACTTTAAGTGAGTTCCAAAAATAGAAGGTTTTATGTTCACATGTTCACAAGTTTGGCCAAGCATGACTGAACTGCTGTTTCCCATGGTCTCAAAAAGCAGGCTTATGCTTGAAATATAATTCATAAACAAATAGAGAAATCTGATACATGGCCATTTAAATATATACTGTAGTAACATATATGTATTGCTATACTGTATATTTAAATATATACATGTTTGTATTCTATGGTAGAAAAGAATTCCCAGTCATACAAAACCAATTTTTTTGTAAACGTGTTGAACATTGATAAATGAATCAACCAGCACTGTGAGTCCATATTTTGACCAGTACTTCTTCCTTTTGTGTTGTTTTGATTTTCTTAAATGTGGAAGATGGATTCTAGATGGTGTCAAGATTTTTCGAAGACCCTGCAAAAAGCACTGTGTTCTTGCTGTTTTCCATTTTAAATGGGTTATTGGGGTTGTTTTCTTGGAATCACTTTCAGAGCAAATGTTTGTAGATGAGTCAGTTCCATCAAAGATCCGCTCTGGAAGTGACTCAGATCTGAGTAATCTACCATGTTAGAAAGTGGTGGAGAATTATCAACATTTCTCACTTTTTTCTGCATTGTTACACGTTTTTATTTTTTATTTTATTTATTTTTTTTATTATTATTATTACTTGAACTGACAATACAAGAACATCAGAAAAAAGTCCAAGGGATCACAGACAGATCTTAAAAAAGGTCAATAATAAACATAGTCATAAGAAAAAATATAATCAGATACAAATAACATGCCATTCGACAGAAAGGGAAAAATAAAATAATTATAATTGTAGTATTATTAATAATAATAAAATAATAATACTAAAATGACTAAATTAAACAAAATTAAACAAATGAATGACACAAACAAATAACCATAAGGAAAGCAGCTAAAATAGAGGATCTTCTTTAAATACATCCATTCATTCATTTTCTTTTCGGCTTAGTCCCTTTATTAATCTGGGCTTGCCAGAGCGGAATGAACCGCCAACTTATCCAGCATATGTTTTACGCAGCGGATGCCCTTCCAGCTGCAACCCATCACTGGGAAACATCCACACACATACACTACGGACAATTTAGCTTACCCAATTCACCTATACTGCTTTGGACTTGTGGGGGAAACTGGAGCACCCAGAGGAAACCCACACCAACACGGGGAGAACATGCAAACTTCACACAGAAATGACAACTGACTCAGCTGAGGCTCGAACCAGCGACCTTAATATGAGGCGACTGTGCTATTCACTGCGCCATCGCGTCATCGCCCTTCTTTAAATACATCTGTATAATACTTAAGGAATCTTAGTTTTTTTATTCTTAAAAAGTGTTTTGTGATTTAATGAGGGAGTTAAATTCTATTCTAAAATGAGCAAAGGGTGGGTAATTATTTGCGAATTTCTAGGTTGCGTCAAAATGACAGTTTTTACGAACGAGTCACTGAATCATTCATTCAAAAAACTGATTCATTTAGCAACGAATCGACATTGCAACTGAGTCAAGTGGATCTGCTGTGTCTGCGTTAGAGGTGATTTCGCTGGCAGAGCAAAAACAGACAAAGTATCTGGCAAATTTGTGGCTAAAAAGTAAGTTACTCTGTATTAACTTCTTGTTTGACTGTTGTTTAAACACATTATTTGAATGGCAGTTGAACGTGCTGCTGTTCTTCAACTGTTGCGGTTCAACAACGAATATAAAATACTTGTTAACTGAGGTGTCAGTAGGGCCGCAGCTCTGCACGGTGTAGCTTTTCCCCTTAAATTAAACACACCTGATTAAACTAATTAATCCTTAAGTCTCGTTTGAAACCTACAGGTAAGTGTTGAAGCAGGAATAGAACTAAACTCTGCTTCTCAGGAACGGAGTTTGACGAAGGAAAGAAAGTTGTTTATTCGTAACCATTTGTGAAAATAAAGTAACTTACTCTGCGATGACGTCTCTAATATATATTTACATATTTTAAATGTGTAAAAAAAATACAAAATCCTTGTCTAAAAGCATGGTTTTATTGTAGTAAAAGTTTAGTAACCAACCATGTTTATTTATTTATTTTTTTAGAAAAATATAGATTTTTTTTTATCTTAAACTCTATTGTGAAGTTGTTGTTGTTACATTACAATCATTATATATTAATTCCTAAATAAACTTAACATTCTTTTTTAGTAAAGCCAAGCTAATTTCCTTAAAGAAAGGGGATGTTTTACTATTTTTACACTAATTACGATATTTATTAATGGTTTTACAATAATAAAAACAAAACAGCGATGGTTGGTTATTATGGTTAAATTAGGATAACAATACATAATACATTGCCTCTAGTTTAAACTGACTAATATGCCCATCCAGTTTTA
Organism: Danio choprae; assembly: GCA_903798125.1. NCBI lineage: Eukaryota > Metazoa > Chordata > Actinopteri > Cypriniformes > Danionidae > Danio > Danio choprae. The sequence goes on along the minus strand of CAIGQW010012936.1, from coordinate 4,351,737 downwards.
CCAGCCCATGCTTTTATTATATAAAATAAAAGTATTTATTTTTGGCATACTGATTACCATTTGTATAACCACAGATTTACAACAAATAACAGGGTTAAACTATGGTTGGGTTTGCAAAATTGTGTCAGTTTAAAGAGGTAAATCTGCTGCAAACAGTTTCATGTTGTTCGAACATAAGAATCATTCCAGTCTGTCACTGAAACGTGTTTTGGCTGCTGTGCTGCAAGCTTAATGTCGAGATATTTAGACTTGTTGATTTAAAATTAAGTAACAGACGGTCATTTTAACGTCACACGACCTGGGGTTGATAATGCTCAGCACAACACCATCTTGTTTCGCTGTTTTTGAATCCAGTTTTAGTATCTTGTTTACACCTCCCACCTTTCCTCGTGCACATATGTTCAGCAATTTAACACATGATGTCTCTGAATAGGCAAGTTGTTGAAACAAGTCAGTGATTCCAAACTATTCCAGAAAGTAGACTTTGTTTTTTTTGGGAAAATACTATGGCTACTAAACACATGAGTCACTACATATATTCTACTACAACGTTTGCTTAAACTAATTACTAATTTCCTGCGTTTTAGGTTAGTAAGGTAGCTGTTGTAATGATTAGCTTTAGGAAAAAGCAATGCAGAATATGGTCATTCAGATTAAATGATTAATATGCGCTTCGTACATTGTTATAATCAACTAATTTACAAGCTAATAAGTAGCTAGTTTAAAGTGAGTGAGTGCCAATACTAAAGTGTTACCCTGTTTTGAGTTTGTTTTAACCAACTGATATAGTGGAATATTTATCCTGTTAACACTGGCCTAAATATAAAAGATGTAAATTTATTTTCAGAAAGATTAAAACACTTAAATAGAAAATTATTTTACATGTATTTTGTAACTCTCTTAAGGACATTTTTAGCAAAGTGTCACCACAATATACTTTATAGTTTATTGGGACTTGTGGAGCTGTGCATTGATGGATTTGCTCTTTAGTGTTTGGACTTTCAGCAGTGAAAATTAAACCACACTGAACTGAACTTCAACTCTGAAAACTGGACTGACACAGTTTCAATACACTCGAACTTCTATGTTAAGCTGCTCTGACACAATCTACATTGTAAAAGCCCTACAGAAATAAAGATTAATTTAATTGAATATAGTAGTTTGATATATTCAAGAATTAACCTTATTCCAGTTTTAGATTTATTTATTTTTTTTGGTATCTGCATTATACCTCCCTGTCTTTCTGTACAAATATATCCCATGAATTCTCAAAATAGCCAAGCTAGTCAGTAAATCAAGTCAGTAAATACAATTTCTGAAGTTGGAAAACATACAAACTTAAAAATATCAACTTTGTTCATCAGTGGCAGAAATTTGGGCTTAAGTAAGGTTCAAAAAGACTTACAGGAATTGACAAAATGTCCTAGTCATTTTTAAAAGGGGCAAAATAACATGGAACACAACTGAAATCTTTCAAGGGGACCCTAAAACGTGACAGACCCATCTATTTAGGTTATAGGCTGCGTCCGAAATCACATACTTCCATACTATATAGTACACTAAAAACAGTATGCAAGCTAAGTAGTCTGTCCGAATACATGGAATTCAAAAAACAGTATGCGAGAACCTACTACTTCCAGCAAGATTCTGAATTGCGCATCCAATGTACGCTACACTATCCCATGATGCACCGCGAGAGAATTCATAAATGGGAGTAAAGCGACGCAGCTGACGTGGGTAGGTCACGTGATGATGACAAAACGGCGGATGTAGTATGTCCAAGTTCCATTCATACTACTTGCATTCATACTGTATAGAATGTACTTTTCTAACGGCCGAGCAGTACATTTAAATTCAATGCAGTACCTACTCAGTAGTAGGCGATTTTGGACGCAGCCATGGTTATTTTGGCTAATAATATACAAAAGACAAGGTAATGGTGTAATCAGGATGTTAAAATTAACAAAAAAAAACTCACCTTTCAAAGATCACCTACAACTTCACTAAGCAATAGTCATGGCACAGTAAGCAAATCCTAGCCAGGTCCGTCACTTTTATTGGGTCCCCTTGAAACAGTTTCATTGTGATTTGCATGTGTTGTGAGAATGCAGATGATTTCTAAATTTGTATGCATTGTAATCAAATGCAGTGTGTGTTTTTTTTTTATGTGTTTGCATTGCAAGGATTAGCAACACGTATGCAGTCAAACCAATGAAGATCTTTTCCTAATTTGCTGGTGTTTTTTTGTAATGCACGTGTTTTCTTAAATTGCATCACATTAAGCTCTCTCAGCCACCATACAAAAGAAATGATTTGGTACTTTATTTTAAAATGGATCATTTAAAACAAAATTGAATGTAAAAAAAGACAACATTTCAAAGCCAAATTTACTGATTCCAATTTTTGAACAGTAAAGCGTATACGTGTAGTTTACCTGAGAAGCAAAATAATGCACATATCAATAACATTTTTATTTTGTTGTTTGTTGTGTTCGCTTTTTAAAAAAGAATAAGTAATTTTTGGCTTTGTATTAGGGCTGCACAATATATCGTTTCCGCATCGATATCGCAATATGCAAATTTCCAATAGTCATATCGCAGGATTTTAAGAGATTGAAGTTCATTTAAACCATTTGGACAGAAGACATTATAAAGTTTTCTGCATTAACAATTAGATTAGATTTTATTGGGCTTATATAATTTATAGGTTGAAAATAAACTTATTTTACATTTGATTGTTACATTTCTATATCTTAATACTTTTTAGACTCCACTAAAAAAAACATAGTGTTGTTTATTTTGTTCTATTGTTTTCATCTGTGCTTTAAATGAGATTATTTTATGTATTTTTGAATCGTTTTGTAAATTTTATGCAGATGCACTCCCAACAAAATCATCACAATCAATGTAAAATGTGCAAATAAGAGACATAACCACATATCACTATTCATTTTTAATTCTCCCATGGTTGTATATAATTAGATAGGAAAAAAACATGGGAAACGTTCATAAATGGTGCAAAATATGATAAATCATGTTCTTGCAAATGATCTCTTCAAATATGCCCCACTTTAATGTTAATTTAAGATGTTGCTGTTGATCTTCTCATTCGGCTGGTCAAATGCTCACACATTTCTCCCTGTTCCACAGGACCTGGTCAGGAGGACAGAGTCCCGCAGTATCTACCCTGATTCTGCCAGTAGGCACGGGTCACCATCTCTACACGTGAGCCCTAGTGTACTAGATCTGTCAAAGCTCATCACACTATGTCGAAAGCTCGTCCTCTCTCTCTGTCTCTCTCGGTGAGACCGATCGAGACCAGTTTTTGTAGGTGTTTTTCTGAAAACTCAAGTCTGCATGGGACGTCCGCATCTTGCAAATAAAAGCAGGCAATCTGTGGGGAATTCACTAAAACAACACCAAGTGACCATCCTAGTGATGCTGAAATCTGTCATCCTTCACTGAGGTAAGACCTTTCCCAGAGGAAATATAAATTGAACAAAGGTTGCTCATTGTATCATGTTTTATTAGCAAATTTATATTTCTAAATGTCAAAACTTTGCTGAAAACTTGGTTGCATGCCTTCTGTCATCTGATTGATGGTTTTCAAAGTAGTGTAAGAGGCCTTTAAGTGCAACTCTGACCATCTTTAGGTTGTGGTACATTGTCTGATTTGTTTTATTTTTATACTAATTTAATAAATTAAAAGGGTATGTTTTATTTGTAGTAATATATATGTGTGTGTATTATATATTTGTTATGTATATGTAATATACACACACATAGAAACAAAACTGCAAAACTAGTTTGTTACATATTTAAATTTCTATATATAATTTGTATAGCATACATATTTTATATCTATTTATTTATAACTATTTAATAAATAATATAATATTATTATTTTTGTTTATTTTATATAAATAAACATGTTCTCGAAGATATGCATGCATGTGTTTGCACAGCACACACACATATATATTATGTCAAAACTAACTTTTATTTTGGATGTAATATTTTTTTGTGTAATATTTCAGGTTGAACACTTGTTGGACTGAAACAGCTTAGATTTAGTTATGCATACATCATTCATTTTAAAATAATCATAAAACGTATCAAAAAATGAAACACCATGTGTCTCATTTATAAAACTTTGCATTAAATCCTTCCTAAAAGTGAACGTATGCTAAAATACATTTTTAGCTATTTATTATTGATTATGGCTCATATGATGATTAACGCTGCAGCACGGTGGTGTAGTGGGTAGCACAATCGCCTCACATCAAGAAGGTCACTGGTTCGAGCCCCGGCTGAGTCAGTTAGCGTTTCTGTGTGGAGTTTGCATGTTCTCCCCGTGTTTGTGTGGGTTTCCTCCGGGTGCTCCGGTTGCCCTCACAAGTCCAAAGACATGCAGTATAGGTGAATTGGGTAAGCTAAATTGTCCGTAGTGTATGTGTGTGTGGATGTTTCCCAGTGATGGGTTGCAGCTGGAAGGGCATCCGCTACGTAAAACATATGCTGGATAAGTTGGCGGTTCATTCCGCTGTGTCAACCCCAGATTAATAAAGGGACTAAGCCGAAAAGAAAATAAATGAATGAATGATGAATAACGCGGTTCAAATTAAGTCAGTATGTCAGCTAAATATTTACTTAGAGCTTACAGCTGCTCGCATTCTCCCATCAAGTTAGTTTTTTTTTTATAGATCATAACTTTTGCATGGGAAGTGGTCTTCGTACGCACATTTCTTTCATACAATACATTTCGTATTTTGTGCATATGTCACGTTTCTAAATCAGACCCCAGCTTTTAAGGAACATTTATTTGTATCTCTCCATCATTGGTTTTTATTTTGTAATTTGGCTTCAGAGCTAAAACTAAGCCAAAGACTAAATAAGCCAAGTTTACATAGCCTACTAGCATTGACAATATTTTTAGGAGATATAGAGTCAATATTGATATTTAAATGCACTTTAGTCTGACACCAAATTGACATTTTTGCCCAAACTGTAGATTTTTCAATTTATTTTAAAATGTGGTAAATTTTGATACAGATTCTTAAAGGAACACTCCACCTTTTTTTGAAAAAGGCTAATTTCACAAGTCTCCTAGAGTTGACTTGAACCATTTATTAAATCCATTCAGCCGATTTCTTGTTCTGGCTGGGTCACTTTTAGGTTTCATGGTGCCCTCTGAAAACAGTAGATTCTCACGCTCTGCGTAATACCACTCTGCCTAGTGCAGCCATGGTACAGCAGCAGGGTTTCTTGACTATTACGCCAGAATGAGAGTATAGTTCCTAGTAATATTGGCCTAGAAAATAATAATTAAAACATTTCAGTTTTATTACACAATGTAACTACAGAAGACTCGAGCTTTAAATAGGAAAATTATCAAAGATTATCTTTTTTTTTTCTTTTTTTTTTTCCTGAATGAAATTTTAATGGTCAAATCCGATTCAATTCATTATACTAAGCTAAGTGACCCTGCCAGAACATGAAATCAGCTGAATGGATTTTAAAAAAAATGTTCAAGTCAGCTGTTTTTACTCGAGGAGACTTGTAATGTGAGCTTGTTAAAAAAAAAAAAAAAAAAAGACCCAAACACCCCCCCCGCCCCTCGATATTCTTATTAGAAATATCAATAGGATTTGTACTGAATCACATTCAAGTGCAAATTAGAATCAATTAAAAATCTGGAAAACTTAATCAATGACCAGCTTTAATTTCATTATCATAATTCTGTTGGCCAAATTTGTATCCCCATATTCTCCTAATCGACATACTATATGATATTCAACAATGTACACATTATTTGGTCCAAAGTTTCAATAAACTGGGAAATTAGAAAAATATATATATTTCAAGAAAGATTTGATACAGTGTGTCAGGCATTTCACGGTTAATGAAGCCCTTTTTTTAGTCTTCTTTTAAAGGTCTGTGTACTGTATTGCTGAAGCTTCTATCTGGATTTTACAACCCCATATAAAAACTGCTAACCTGCTACATTACTAGTGTGGAACGTTCCATTTAGGGCTGCACAATATATAATTTGAGCGTCGATACCGCAATGTGTGCATCCGCAAGTCACATCGCATAGATCTGCAATGCTGAGTTGACATTGCAGTGTAATTTTTACATTCACATAAACAATACAATAAAGCATGCACTGTTTATTTCACTTTTATCTTTGCTTTATTGCATTGATCTATGCTTGTAATTTGTTTATTACACTGTATGCATGATTCAGTGACTGCAGAATCATCCCAATCAACCTAAATTAATGCATTTGGTAACACTTTAATGACCGAATCTCACCGTTACATAGTTGCTAGGTTGAGATATTGGCTGCTGAGATATTAGTACTTATACAGAATATGTGCTTTATGATCTTATTCTACATCCCTAATCCTATAACCAATACCTAAACTACCGTAATAACTATTAATAAGGAGGAAATTAGGAGTTTATTGAAGCAAAAGTCATAATGGTTTGCTAAGAGTGAGAATTAAACCTTAAAATAAACTATGACCAAATATTCTTTCCACATAGTGCTTTTCAATCATTTGCTGGAATTGTATAGATGCAGTATACACTACCTGACAAAAGTCTTGTTGTCGATCCCAGTTGTAAGAGCAACAAATAATAACTTGACTTCTAGTTGATCATTTGGAAAAGTGGCAGAAGGTAGAGGAATCATCTGTTGAACTGCATCCCAATCATCACAAATACTGCAAGAGACCTATTGGAACCAGCATGGACCCAAGATTCTCACAGAAATCAGTCAAGTTTGGTGAAGGAAAACTCATGGTTTAGGGTTACATTCAGTATGGGGGCGTGGGAGAGATCTGTAGAGTGGATGGCAACATCAACAGCCTGAGGTATCAAGACATTTGTGCTGCCCATTACATTACAAACCTCAGGAGAGGGCAAATTCTTCAGCAGGATAGCGCTCCTCCTCATACTTCAGCCTCCACATCAAAGTTCCTGAAAGCAAAGAAGGTCATACACAATATTAATTCTTTTTCCACTGCACCATGACTTTATATTCTATACTGTACATTATTTCTGTTAAGTGACAGACCTTACTGTCCTAATTAAATAATTACAAATCCAGGCATGATCATATTTTATTTTGGTAAAATAAGCGTAATCTAGAGGCCTTTGCCTTTCATATAAGCCACTTCTGATACCAAATGATCAACTAGAAGTCAAGTTATTTGCTGTTCCTAAAACTTGGATAGGCGACAAGAATTTTGTCAGGTAGTGCATCGTAATATATATTGCAGAAAAATATCACTATGTCAGATTTTTCCAATATTGTCCAGCCCTAGTTTCCTTACCTGGAGGTAAAACAGAAAAACAATAACCCAGAGTTAATTGTGGTGTAAAAATCTCTATTGAAGTCTCTTGACTGTTGTGTCTTTTTGTTTGTTTTTTCTTTCAAAAATCGAATCGTTGAGAACCTAAATGTCTCATTTCGACTCTTTTTAATCCTATTGCAGCCAAACAATTGAGACATCTTAGCCATGAATATTTAAACACAGCATACAGTAGCTAACAAAGTCATCAAGTAAAAGAGTACTTATCAGTTCATTGTGTCATGCATTATTGAAAGTAAGTCTCAATATTGTGTTTCAGTTGACTTAGTGAAGGTAATTAGTTTGCAGCCACACTTAATGCAGACCTACTGGTTGTTAATTACATTAATTATTCACAATCTCTTGGGTGGATGTTGTTTAAGGTATGCGCGTAAGGAGATTCAAGCACGGGGTTTGATTATGCACCGCGTGAGTCTGTACTGTGATTCCTTTATCATCTGGTGGGAGAGTCCTGAGATGTGAGGAGAATTCCAAGGAGGAAATCTGCGGGATTTTCCCACATCGGCAGGCTGATCATGCTTCCACATCAGCACACATCGGCTCACATTATTTTACAGAATTAAAAAAGCATGGGTTTTAACACAGAGGAATGTGCAGATTATGATAATATTTGTCTTTAGAAAATGAATAAATTTTTAAGTGCCATTTTTATTAGGCCTATCACAATAATCAATATATCGAATTATTGCACAACACATGGACATGACCACAATCATTTTTGGTGATGCAATATACATCACCCATACATAAAAACCAATTCTAGCGGCATTTTAGCTCATTGCGCAACATCTCTATCTCTATTGGAGGTGTCAGTGTTAGTATGGTTAAAACACTATAGTATTTATTATAAATTAGCTACTATAGTTTATTTTCATGTGGGTGCCTGACAACTGAAAGTAGATTTGGTAGCAGATATCGCAGCCTCTAATACTTTTTACCTTGCATTTTTTTGTTAACATTTATTATTATTTATTTGTTTAGGATGCACGTTTTCACATTCTGATTGCATTACCTAATTATTAAATTGTTAAATTGACTATAAATAAATAAAATATTCTTAAGAATAAAATATCATGTGTTCTTTAGAAGAGTGTACTTGCATTTTGATGCTATTATATTGTCATTCTGGTCTTAAAATAATATCGTTTAATGCAATATATTTTGGTGCAATATATCGTACAGCAAAAAAACAGATATCATAACAGGCCTAATTGTTATACTTTTTCACTGTTTGTGAATGTAAAAGATCTGCAAAGTCTGAAAGATTAAAGTGCAATATAAATTATGTTATTGTCTTCCAAAAAAGAATCGATTTTGTATCAAATTTGCATAATGGTCTTCATTGGCTGCCCTCGAACAGCATCTACTTTGACTCTCAAACTCTGTGCTTTTAGCTGATGCCTGTTTGCTTCAAGTTGTCAACATGTCTAGAAGACTCGGTATTCTGCGCTGACATGCACTTGTTACCATGATTTTGGTTCAGGATTTCACAGAGGGGCCCCGGTCTATATGCCAGACTGAATAAAAACACACCACTGAGATATGTCCTGCTCGTGTTGTGTTTGTGAAGATGGTTTAGTTTGATCCGCTACTTCTTCCTGTGAGTCACTGGCTATATTTCCATCTAAAGTTGCAAATTAAATTTGCATGCAAAATTTGAGTATTGCATATGACGTTTGTAAATAATCCCATGTGTAAAATCTGCAATTTTTGGGAAAATTCCTGCATCTGGGGGAAACCACAGTGGCTCTTTTTTTCAGCAGGATTTTTATCAGCAGGATTTGAAGGTGGGGGGACTAAATGAACAGCACTCTCTTCCAACTTGAGCTATGCACTGAATCACTAATTACTCTTTAGGCACTGGAAGCAAATGGGTGTGTTTGTGTGTTTCAAGATTAATAATGTAATAATAATGTCACTTCAGACTGGGTCGTCTGACCAATCACAGCTGAGTAGGTGGGGTTTAGGGAGATGGGATCATTAAACCAACTGTTTCAGACAGTTTGAGAAAAGAACTGATGCTGTTGATAACATAAAAGCCAGTTTGAGGCAATTAAAAACTAAATTAATACGTTCACTCTAAATTGTTACATTAAAAAAAACTACTCTGTATTTTTTTTTTACAATTGTTAATCTGATTGTATCCCTGTTGTTTAGGGATGCGGAAGATGGAGACTGTGTGAAGAGAGAGTTCTAGGTTTGCATGGGTTTGTGGGAGTTGTACGTTCTGATTGGAGGAACCGTGTCTGTGTCAGCCCACCTAATATAAGGTAAGCCACATCACACCAGTGCTAAAAATTGAATTCAATAAGTGAACAACTTTTTACAGCCAAAATGATAATTCAATTGTTATTAAATAAATGAAGATAAATTCACCCTTTAATACACCCTTAAAAATTAATGTGTTAAAAAGGGGGGAATGTAAAGTGATGTCATAGAACAATTGTTTTGTTTTTTTAAGAACCATTCGATACAGTTACAGTATGCAGTTCATAAAATAACTTATTTTTACTTGGTATGAAGAACATTTAAAAAATGTTAATGAATAAAAATCACTAAAGAATCTTTTGTGGGATGGAAAAGTTCTAAGCATAATAAAAGTTCATCACTACACCATAGATGTCAGTACAGAACGCTTGATTTTAATATTGCTCTCAGACCTGCTTGTACCCACTTACCAGGCCTCCTTTCTTTTTTCTTCTTGTAGCTTGACATTTTTCTTGACAGAGGAAGACAAACCTCAAATGCCTGAGGTAAAACACTCCGCAAACTCATTTCAAAGCAGCACATCACCTATTCATAACTTAATTTTAAATGTCATAAATGTCATTATTTTAATTTGGCTTCAAATGAAATCATCTCTTAACTCAAACATTCAGCTAACATAAAATTTTTTTATCATTTACTTACTGTTTTGTTGGTGCAAACCTGTATTAAAGGTGAATATTAGATATATATATATATTAGATATATTAGATATATATTAGGTGGCCTTAATATGTACCTGAAATTAATCATTTGTTACAATGTAATTATTGTGTAACCACGTTTTTGCATTGTACTTATGATTGATTAAATACCTGCAATTAATTTCTGTAATTACATTTGTAATCACATCCCTTACACCTTAACCCACCCTTAAACCTAACCAGACCACCAAACCTGTCCCTAAGCCTACCTGTATCCCACCTCAGGAGCACCACAAATTTTCTGCAATGCATATGAACACAGTAAGTACATTGTATTTATTTTATGATGCAGGTACATAGTAGTTAAGGCCACCTAATATAAAAGTGGGACCGGGGTGTTATTACACTTATCCATTCTCAACTGTCCATTTAAATAAATTTCCCTCAAGTCCTGCGCAGGGAAACAGCCTGCTTGAGTTACTTTACTAGTGTGTAGTCTTCAATGTCCAAGAGGCACACAGATCTATTAATGATACACATGTGATTCCTTCCATAAATATTTACATTGACAGACAGTACCTGAACTTGTGTGCTTTGTGCACGTTTGGCGTAATGCGTACACTGTAATGATGTAGTGTAGTGATAAGTTGCTTAACCTGAGTAAAGCAAGTAAACCCGTTACCTTAAAAGAGACATTTATAGCTTGGGACTATTGCATTGACTTGACCTAACCCTCTCGGGTCTTGGGTGATTTTGGGGCCCTTAAGATGTTTTGACATGCCCTGACATTTGTGCTTATTTCAGCTACTTATTACATCGTATTGGCCGACATTTATTTATTTTTGTATTCAGCACAAACTGTGCTTTAATAATATGTGAGAAAGATGGATGTACATGGTTTTTTTTTTTAGAAAAAATAAAAATCTTATGCATGGTTAAGTTTTGGAGAATTTGTTTTTAGCTGAAATAAGGTACAATAAATCACACTGAATGGGCCTGAATAAAACTTTTGAGTAACCAGTCTTGAAGGCTAGAATAATTATGTGAAAATTATTCTGTTCTCTCATTCAAAGAAAACATTACAATGATTCAGGGTTGTCACGATACTGTAATTTGGTACCAATTGATACTAACCTTTTAAAAACGGCCATTTCCCACTAACATCTGAGCACTGTCGAGTGCGCTCTTAAACCGCACTGATTTGCCATTGTGTTCACATGCTTAACAGAAATGGCTGTGATTGGCCGTGAAGGTCACAGATACAGGGACACTGGAGCATTTTAAAGCCACGATTCATCAGCGGATCGCTCGTATGTCAGCTTATAGACAAACCAGCTGATCGACGTGACTTTGAAATGCTCCATCGTCCCTGTATCTGTGGTTACACTCAGTAAACAGCGGTGAATTCGCTGAACTGATGACCTTCATGGCCAATCACAGTCCAGTTCCAGTATCCTGCAACCCTACAGTGAATTACATTTTGCAAAGTCAGTTTTTGGGTCAGCATGCTATGTGTGTGAGAGTGACAATTACCATGAGTAATTCACACCTGGAGAGACAAAAGACACTCCCCCACTGGCTAATGTTCACCCATCAAGGGCAGCCTAAAGAAATGATGTGGCAAGACTCTTGACTTTAATCTTTTTTTTTAATTGTAATTGGTCTTATTTTAGGAATTAAATGTCTCACAGGACCACAGTGCTACATATATGAAAATAAAATTAGACAACATATTTTCCAAAATATTATACAAAATTACGTTTTAAAGCATTCTAAAATGTCCAGCTCCAAAAGCTAGCCCAAACTATTTCCAAATGCTTGCTGTATTACTTGCTGTATTATGACCATGTAAACACAATGGGTAAACAATGTATGTATGAGGGTTAATTTGTATAATTATGAACCAAGTTCATTTACTTAATAAATTTAAGGCAATGAATTTACACAGTTTTTAAAGTAAAATCTATTAATCGCTTGGGTTTACTCACTTCTTTAAGTAGTCAACTAATTGCTTTTTACAGTGTATTTGACAACAGACGCACAAGTTTTTCTGAGAGCCAGTTTTCTGTTTCTTTGTCCTCAGAACACACACCATGACACATAGACTGTTATTCAGCCTGTTTGTACTCTTGGTTTATAATTTGCATAATTATTCACTTGTGCCTTTGGTCTTTTGGGCAGATTGATGAGGGTTTATGAGAGAAGTTGCGATGCCTGATTTATCATTTTTAATCAGACCTGTTCATTGTTCAGTGAGTCAGTTCACATCACAAGTCTGAATGATTCGTTTTTAAAATAACCTGCTTAATGTTTATACTTATTGCTGACTCAATGCTTATATTGCTGAGTCATTACTACAGTTGTAACAGTTGGTTACAAGTTCACTGGAGTGGAAGATTGTCTGTGATTTGATCAGTGAATATCAATGAAAATTTCAGCCTATACTGTATGTATGTATGTATGTATGTATGTATGTATGTATGTATGTATGTATGTATGTA
>CAIGQW010012936.1:4319217-4331244 GCA_903798125.1 Danio choprae | reverse complement strand
ACACACACACACACACACACACACACACACACACACACACACACACACACACACACACACACACACACACACACACACACACACACACACACACACACACACACACACACACACACACACACACACACACACACACACTCTAAAAAAGGTTGCTGCTTTAAATGTTTTAGTTGAAGCTAAATAATTTTTTATCAAATATTAAGTTAAAATTTGCACAACTTAAATCATTTAGTTGAAACCTAATTAACTCAGTGACGTTTTTTTATAAACTAATTTCGAGAGGATCAGGTGCTTTTATGATTGACCATGGCTGGTCCTGCATTAGCTAACACATGATTCACCAATCAGACGATTCCTGTCACCATAGAGTTTTCATACCTCAGTCATCTAGGTTTTGAAGAATCCCCCCTTCCACCCCTACTCCTCCTTCCTTTTCCTAGATGGCGCGGCACCACTGCCCAGTGGTTAGCACTGTTGCCTCACAGCAAGAATGTCACTGGGTCAATGTCACTGGCTCAAGTCCTTATCAGGCCAGTCGACGTTTCTGTGTGGAGTTCTCCCCTTGCTCGTGTGGGTTTCCTCCGGGTTCCGCGGTTTCCTCACACAGTCCAAAGACATGCGACATAAGTGAATTGACTAAACCAAACTGGCACCATACATGAGCATTTAGGGGCTGATCACACTGAATGCATGTTTACATTACAAAAACTTTTTGGCACTAGGCAACGACTGAATCAGCTGCCTATTGTGCGTGAGTGTTGCTGTTGATATTAGTATAATTTTAATATTTAATAATATTTTGATATTCAAGATTTGTGAAGTCATACAGCTCCGGATAACTCAACACAGTAACCACTAGTCTCTCCTCTTTCCGTAGTTGTCTTGATAACACAAACACTGCTGTCACCTCAATGGAAACCCCGCTTGCTTTCATTTGATTGGAGAATGAAACAGACGCAACTGACGTAATGCGCTTTTTCCGCTCAGAGTTGACTTTTTTTCAACTGCGAGCGCACAGTGCCCAACGGTAAAAACGCAAGATGTAGCAGGCAGTTAAAATGCGAGGTGCGCAGGGCACATATGCAGCCACAGAACGCTCACGGCTGTTAGTAAATCATTAAAATAAGGTGCCTCTCAATGCAAAAACTCGGTGTGATGCAATAACTCTGTGTGATCAGCCCCTTAGTCAGCAGTTTTTCCTCTTCATAGCAATCCCTAATTTGTCATTAGCCATAAATAAGCAGGGTAGTTCTCGAGATCTACCTGAGCTCAAACTCACCTCTCGCCCTACAATTGGGAGGGAGCCCCAGGCTCAAGGATCTTCTGAGCTCAGTGCTCTCTCCCGGGACAGCATGCCAAACACTCTTTATAATCTATCATCAGCTAAGTGTGAACTCGTGAATTAAAATAAGTTAAAGCAACATACAAATATTTGTTGTCGTCTTGTCATTTTTTTTACAGCGCGGTTGTCCTGTAAGAGTAACTATAGGCTAAGTTTAAATGACTTTGATAACCGTAAAGTCATTTTCTTGTTAGGTACGTCAAGTGACCCTTATACACTGACATTCACTGTCATGTTTTTGCTCATTAAAGGCATAGTTCATGCAAAAATGACAATTCTGTAATCATTTTCTGACATTTTACTTGTAACCCTTATGAGATATTTTCTTCTGTTAAACACAATGAATATATTTTGAAAAATCTTGGAAACCTGTAACCATTGACTTCCATAGTATTTGTTTATCCTACTATAGAAGTCAGGTTTTCAGCTTTCTTCAAGTTATCTTCTTTTGTGTTCAACAGAATAAAGAAACTCATATTGGTCTAGAACAAGTTGAGGGAGAGTAAATAGTGAGTAAATTTCTGGGTGAACTATCACTTTAAGGCTGTTTCTTTAATCAGAAATATAGTCAAAGCATTCATTTATTCATTTTCCTTCGACTTAGTCCCTTATTTATCAGGGGTTGCCACAGTGGAATGAACCGCCAACTATTCTGCCTTATGTTTTACACAGCGGATGCCCTTCCAGCCGCAACCCAGTACTGGGAATATAGTAAAACTATAAAAATATAGGGAATATAGTTTTCTATTTGAATATATTTTGAAATATGATTTATTTCAGCAATGGCAAATCTGATTTGTCAGAATCATTACTTCAGTCTTTAGTGTCGGGTGATTCTAATATGCTGATTTGCTGCTAAATAAACGTTTGTCATCAGTTTTGAAAATAGCTATGCAGCTTACATTTTGTGCACACCGTGATACATTTCTTTTCTGGGTTCTTTAAAGAATGCACAATTACAAAAACAGCATTCATTTAAAATAGAAACCTTGTAAATGTTTAGATGTTACATTTGATCAGATTCTTGCATCCTTGCTAAATGAAAATTTCTTGAAAAAAAACCTTACTGACACCAAACCTTTGAACAGTAGTGTGTTGTAGTAGTAGTAGTTCATCTAGTTTAACTGGAGTAAAGCAATTGTTCTATTGAAGACCTATTGGAACACGCATAGACCCAAGATTCTCACAGAAATCAGTCAAGTTTGGTGAAGGACAAATCATGGTTTGGGTTACATTTTAGTATGGGGGTGTGTGAGAGATCCGCAGAGTGGATGGCAACATCAACAGCATAAGCTATCAAGAAATTTGTGCTGCCCATTACATTACAAACCACAGGAGAGGGCAAATTCTTCAGCAGGATAGGGCTGAACATTATTGAACACGTCTAGGGTAAAATGAAGAAGGAGGCATTGAAGAAGAATGCTTTCTTTGCCAAAGGTTTTCTTTGCCAGAAGTTAAGTTATTATTTGTTGTTCCTAAAACTTGGATAGGCTACAATACTTTTGTCTGGTAGTGTAGATGTCAATAGCAACTGCTTTCCAACATACTTTAAAATATCTTCTTTTGAGCACAACTGAGGAAAGAAACTTACAGTTTGTAACTACTTGAGGATGAGTAAATGGTGAGTAAATAAATTTTTTTTGTGAACTATCCCTTTAACGTTTCTCCTTTGCAGCTCAACCTGGGAACAACAAACAAAACATTTAGACAAAACATTTTTAAGTTAGATAAAACTCCAGATATATGGTTTTGGTTTTGGCTTGCTCACATAATTGGCTGTGAGTTGGACCAAATGAAATGTCCTTGAGCTGCATCTAAATACAAAATATCATAAAGTTTTTGGGATGGGTGATTTTTGGGCCTTTGTGCTTGAAGGTAAATACACTAGCTACCATCCAGAACAGCTTAGCAACTCAAATGGACTTTGAACTCAAAACTTAGAATGCAAATGGCAGATTAATGTATTCTTACTAGCTTTTAGAGTGTTTTGTAGTCATTTAAAAACATTTTATTGACAGTGCTAGCAATAGATATCACCTGCTTTGAATGCTTCATGCTGAAGCAGACTGAAGCTCACCTTTATAACACTCTAACAACCATATAGCAATGCAACAGCAAATGCTTAAGCCACTGCACAGAAAAACCCTGGCAACCACCAACTACATAGCAACACGTGAACAACCCCTCCGAATGCATTAGTAACCAAACAGCAGTTCCCTAGCAACAACCTATAACACCTAGCAACTGGCATAGTGACATGTATACGAACATACATACATACATACATGCATACATACTGTATGACTATATATTATGACCATGACAACCACCCACAAAATCCCAGCAACTGCAAAGCAACACCTAAACAACTTCTCAGAATGCTGTAACAACCACATGGCAACACTCCAGCGTCAACCAGAACACACTTGAAACTGCACAGCACAACATAATTCAGTCAAATAGATAAATAGAAACTGCTTAGCAACTTCCTAGAAACTAATCAATCACTCAAAATAAATGTAATGTAATGTGTATTTATATAGCGCATTTATTGTGTATGGCCATACACCCAAAGCGCTTCACAATAAAACCAGTGTGCAACATCCACTTGGGTGATGCGACGGCAGCCACAGGACAACAGAGCCAGTGCGCTCAACAAACACCAGCTATAGGTGGAGTGAAGAGACAGTGATACAGCCAATTCGGTGGATGGGGAGTATTGGGAGGCCATGATGGTGAGGGCCGATGGAGGGAATTTGGCCAGGACACCGGGGTTACACCACTACTCTTTACAAGAAGTGCCATGGGATATTTAATGACCACAGAGAGTCAGGACCTCAGTTTAACATCTCATCCAAAAGACAGCTTAGTGACAGTATAGTGTACCCTTCACTATACTGGGGCATTAGGACTCACACAGACTGCAGGTTGAGCGCTCCCTGCTGGCCTCTCTAACACTACTTCCAACAGCAACCTAGTTTTCCCATGTGGTCTCCTATCCAGGTACTGACCAGGCTCAGCCCTGCTTAGCATCAGTGAGTAACCGGTCTTGGGCTGCAGGGTGATATGGCTGTGTAAATCATAGTTTCCCATAGCAACTTCATAGTAACAATGAGAAAACCTTTTTATAACCATACAGCAACAAAATATCAATATATGTTGAACACATACAATAGACTACTGCATAGTGACTTTCTAGCAACTGCATATAAACTTCCTGGTAACCAATCAATACACAACCATATAGCAACATCCTAGCAACACCTTTTAAACAACACAAGAATACATCATGTAATAAATCAGTCATCCAGAACAAACTGACAAATTTATAGTGAGTCCTTAGCAACTTTAAAGGTCCATGAAACCCCCCTCTTTTGGTTCAAGTCTGCCTCAGAAGGGAAGAGTGGGCGTGGCCGGCAGAGCTGGGGAGAAAGAGGGGAGCGAACAACTGTTGTCAGTTGGCTCACAAAATAAGATACAAACAGTGAGGAGACGCATAATTTTCTAGTTTACAAAGTTAAAATGCAAAGAAATAAACAGTAGTTTAATACCCTGCTACATCTCTTTATTCGTAATTTCATATAAACATAACTATAATTTGTTATATCCTTATAAAGATAATCATGTAAACACTATAACTGAGGAGGACTTCTCTCCTCCTAAATTCACGGGTCTGAATGCAGACACAGATAGCAGTGCATCAGGTCCCTGTCTATTTCAACCATTAACCCTGCCGGTAATCTGGAGGATTTTAAACATAGGCGAACACAGCAGCACGGATAGACGATGTGTCTGAATGGTAACAAACTCCAGTGATAAAAGACAAAGCCCGCCATTCTCCAATTTTCGTACAGCTCTCCTGACAAAATTGCTTGCTGCAAACCAACAACTTTGCTGTATCGGCCCTGACAGCATTGCGGGGAAACGCATGCAACAAACCCTGTTAATCATGGAAGCAAACACAAACGACCCTTCATGAACGGCTAAATACTGCTTGCCGTACGCAGACACAGTCTCACCCAGTCATTGGGTCTCACAGCTTGGCAGGTCTGCCTTGCCTTCGTGCTTGCACGTGCTCTCATGAATAATTAAGATTTTGATCCTGCCCCAAAAATTATTTTAAACCCGGAAGATGAAATTAGCTGATAAACGCTCAAAATTATCAATTTTTCCCCACAATTAAAGCTGACAGGTGCTAACGTTGTCTTAACTGATGCTCAACACACACACACATCTGTTAAAATTTAAAAAGTACTCAAGGGTGTCTTCAGCCTTTAAACATTTTAACAACCATACATACAGTAAACACTCTGGCGACCACTTGGAGCGTCTTAGCAACATCTTAGAAACAATTACACGTTTAAAATGGCACAATATCGTATTAATTTTAAACAAGCAACTCAGACCATCCTGACAACACTAAATACTCTGGCAACCACTTTTAATAACATAGTAACTTTATTCCAACTCCCTAGCAACAGCCAGAACAGCTTTTAAACTGCATAGCAGCATAATATCAGGCAGTTAGACTAAATAGACATACCAACTGCTTAACAACCACTAATAAATAACATTACAATTACTAAAAACATCATAATAACCCCAAAGCAACAGCTAGAACAACTGTTAAGCCAAACAACATAAAATCTGTCCCTTAACAACAAATAGAAACCACATAGCGACTCTAGCAATGGACAGAACATCTTTTAAACTAAACAAAAATCACAATATTACAAAAAATAGACACTGTATAGCAAGCATTTATGCAACTACTTACTTACAAACTTCCTGGAAACAATTTGTAACATCCTAGTAACCATGTATCAACTCCCTAGCAACAGACAAACCACCATTTAAACTGCACAACAACACAATATCTCACATTTAGAACAAATAGAAATAGCATAGCAACGCTTTAGCAGCTCATCTCACCATCTTAACTGGCAAACAGTCTTAGGGTCATATCATACACCCGCAAGATGTGTTTGCGCCGACATGTTGCTGTTTTCAGACCAGCACAACCTTCATTTTTCTGTTGTCCGCCACGTTGTTTGAATGGCAAATCCATTTGCGCCACTTTGTGGACTCATGGCTGTGCCGGTCTAGAAAAGAGGTGTGTAGGCTGGATTGTTGGTGCGTTGCCGTTTTAAGGAACTAAAATAGACTGTGCAATAGACCAGATGAAAGCAGGTCTAAAGTCCAGCATAGAGCGCATTAGTTGTGAGCCTCTTTACAAATGAAAAATAATTAAATTAATAAAATATTACAAAAATTATTACTTTCTACATAAATATAAAAGCCACTGCCTCCATGCCTTCATCTCGGGGGGCTTTCTTCAGTTTATTCACGACAACTTGCTTTTGTATGATGTTATTATTATTAGTATTATTATTTATTATTTGCATATTTATATTTGTTTTATTAAAAACAAGCTTAGATTTGTCCACCTGTCAGCTTTTGGACCATATGGGGCAAAGGACGTGTGTTTGGATATAACCACATTTCGTTATTATTGTTCATTTATTCATTTGCTGGAAATCAGAACTGAATTTAGAAAGTCCGCCATGAAAATAGCAAATGTGCCATGGCGCGACCCAACTGACTCTTAAAGGGAATGGGAGATGAGACTCTGATTGGTTTATTCTCAAAACACACCCATAACTCATTAAGAGAATATGCACAACCCTGTTAGACCATACGCTGTGGCACAGAGCGTATTTTTCCGTCCCTAAAATAACAAAAGTGGATTTGGACACGCTCTTAATGCTTTTGCGCCCTGCGCTTTAGACTTTGTGCCTAGATCAGTAAATTAGAGCCCATAATATCCTAGTAACCACATAGCAACTCCCTAGAAACCATTAGAATACCTTTCAAACTGCACAACCTCCCTTTCAACACATCTTAACACTTTAGGTGGAAGTGACAAACTACAAACTCTGGATGTTTATATCAGGTTTATATTTTCTAAATGCAAATCTTGTCACTGATATGTACCACACTAGCATATAAATATCTTTTAAAACTAAGAATACTATTACAAAAACTATTTTAATTTCACGGGACCTTTAACTGTCCAGTAGTATCTGAAATGGACCGGTCTGGATATCAGACCACTGTGAGAAGGTCTTGTATCATCTTTTCCAGATGAAGTGCTCAGCATGAATTGACTTCTCGGGGTTGGCAACAGCGGGACGCTCTGCCTTTATCTTCATGCAGTCTCTGATCTGTGTGTGTGTGTGTTTGTGTGTTCAGACTGTAGGCTGGCAGAGGGTGACTGTAGCACTGATCTCCAGCAGAGCCCGGGGCCCAGTCGACTCATCCAGCACATCACAGACGACAACAGCCCCCTGCCCTCCCCGCGATGCTCCAGCCTCAGCCAGAGTCAGCGCTTCAACACCGACCCCGAGTCTGCCCCTTCTCCACCCTGCACACAGCATCTCATCATGTAAGAGCACACACTCACACACAAACACATAGCAGGCTTCTGTGAATCGTGGGGACTTTCTATTGACTTTTCCATTGACCTTTACTTTTACCGAACCTAACTTTAAAGGGATAGTTCACCCAAAAATGAAAATAATGTTATAATTTACTCTCCCTTTACTATTCTAAACCTGTCTGAACACAAAAGAAGATGTTTTGAAGAATGTTGGAAACCGGTAACCATTGACTTCCATAGTATTTGTTTTTCCTGATATGGAAGTCAATGGTTACACTTTTTTTGTGGTCAGCATTCTTCAATATATCTTCTTTTGTTCAACAGAAACAAGAATAAAAAACTCAAACTGGTTTTGAACAAGTCAAGGGTGGGTAAAGGATGGCAGAATTTTCATTTCTGGGTGAACTGTCCCTTTAAAAACTGTTTGCATTTTAACACTTTCAGATAAACATCATGTAGTATACTTTTTAATTACTTCCTCTTATGGGAACAGGCCAGATTCAACAAATCTTAGGGATTACTAACGTTAAAGAGTATAACGCAATAATATATAATTATTGCTAAATTTAGTAATAAATAAACTATAAATAAACTATAATAATAAACTATAATAAAGGTATAGTTTTAAAATATATTTAAAAAAGTTATAAGTGTGTATGTATATAGGGCAGCACGGGGGCACAGTGGGTAGCAGGTCGCTGGTTTTTGCATGTTCTCCCTGTGTTCGCGTGAGTTTCCTCCAGATACTCCGGTTTCCCCCACAAGTCCAAAGACATGAGGTACAGGTGAATTGGGAAAGCTAAATTGTCCGTAGTGTATGAGTGTGTATGGATGTTTCCCAGTGATGGGTTGCAGCTGGAAGGGCATCCGCTGCGTAAAACATGTGCTGGATAAGTTGGCGGTTCATTCTGCTGTGGCGACAATAAAGGGACTAAGCCGAAATGGAAATGAATGAATGAATATATATATATATATACTACTAATTATTACTTTTTTAAATACATTTTTAAACTATATATTTTTTTAAATGTAAAATCTTTCAAATTTTTCAAAGTGTAAAATGTTTAATACATTTTTCCTGTATTAAATAATCAAATAAAATAGTTTAAAATTGTATGTAATAAGAAGGTGTTAATGGGCACAAGGTGTTAATGGGAACATTCTTGACTTCCATTGTAACACAAAAATCACAGGTATATTTACATAATTTATATTTGCATAATATTTACATTTTTACCTAATTTAAGATATATTTCTGTTGCTCTAAAGGTTTTAGAATGCAATTCTTTACTTTAAATAATGGATCATTTTTTATTTTAATCCACATTCTACTGTAAGGTTGCAAATGTTTATTCTTGATTGAAATAAAATGTTGTTCTTTATATGTTCTTTATTTAAAGATAAAACACGTATGGCTTTCTCTTCCGCTTGGCCTGTTCAGTAAAAATACCTCATTTTTGTTTTCACTGAGAGAGAGACGTCTCAGAATCCTCCAGCTGCAGCGAGTAACACAGTGACCCACTTTAAATCTGAATTTCATTTCTCATTATTAACACGAGTTTCCTGCTGGCTAATGATGTGCTGATGGAAACAGACATCTGTGGCGGCCCGTACTCACTGTGTGGGTAATAGCCACTGACCTTTCCCAAATTATTTCACTTTTTTTAATTTATTTTTTTTATTAATAGATGTTTATGATGTTCTCCCTCTGGCTCACTGGGTAAATAAATAGAGCAAAGCAGACCCAACAGGCCCCCGAATGCAGACACATCTCCAATGGATTGCTTGGCCGCTTAGAAAATAATTGTAATTTAGTTTTAGCGATATGTGGGTCAAAGACCAGATGCCCTATTTTTATTTTTGTTTTGGGGTCAGCATCTAATTAAATTTAAATGCAGGCGTCTACTTTAATGTGCTAAACAGCTTTTTAAAAATAAAATATCAAATAATGTGTGAAAGGGTGGCATGGTTGCTCGCCTCACAGCAAGAAGGTCGCTGGTTCGAGTCCCGGCTGGGCCAGTTGGCATTTCTGCGTGGAGTTTGCATGTTCTCCCCGTGTTCGCGTGGGTTTCCTCCGGGTGCTCTGGTTTCTACCACAATCCAAAGACATGTGCTAAAGGGGGCCTCACAGTGGCGCAGTGGGTAGTACGTTCGCCTCACAGCAAGAAGGTCGCTGGTCGCTGGTTCAAGCCTCGCCAGTTGGCGTTTCTGTGTGGAGTTTGCATGTTCTCCCCGTGTTCGCGTGGGTTTCCTCCGGGTGCTCTGGTTTCTACCACAATCCAAAGACATGTGCTAAAGGTGAATTGGAATAACTAAATTGGCCGTAGTGTATGAGAGTGTGTGTGAATGTGAGAGTGTCCCAGAACTGGGTGGCAGCTGGAAGGCCATCTGCTGCATAAAACATATGCCGGAATAGTTGGTGGTTCATTCTGTTGTGGCGACCCCTGATAAATAAGGAAAATGAATAAATGAATGAATATAATGTATAATGTGTGAAATAATATTCCATCATCATTAAGTGTAGCAGATATATGTGCTGTATATGTGATAATTTAATATTTATTCTGATATGATGAACATATTAATTCTAACATGACAATGAAGAAACATAAATTGTATATTTCAAATTAATACAATATATAGCTGACAAATGGGCAAAACCTAGTGATATGAAAAGGAATGTGGTGATTTATGAAGATGACAATTTAAAATAAAAAATATTTAAAGGTCAAAGTGCAGATCTAAAATACTAGAGTATTTTAATTAGGGCTGCAACTATTGATTATTTTGATAAGCGATTAGCTGGGTGATTTATTTATTTTTTATTTTATTTTTTTGATTAATCGGATAAAGAAATAATTTGATGGTTTGCTTATTCTAACTATATAAAACCATAAATCAGGGTATTATTTATGTATAAAAGCCACACATGGAGTTTAATGACGTTTATTTTGACATTTTAAACCTGAAATAAAATCAAATTTCTCTAAAATATCCAAACTAAACAAAGCTGAATTCTTGAAATGTGTGTCTTCTGAAAATCCTTGTAAACATGTTTTATAGTTTTATTTAGTTTTTTTTTTTTTCAATATTAGCAAGTGCCCTGTTTGGCAAGACATTAATAATATTTTAACCAGCAAAAAAGAAAAGAAAAGAAATATATATAGACATTGAAGATGTTATAATGTTATGTAATAGAAATATTTTCAATAAATGCTATTTATTTGAACTTTTAATCAAATATTAATACAATAACATATCATGGTTTGCTCGTAAATATTAAGCAGCCCAAATTCAGCTTTGCAAACACAACAATAAATGAATTTAAACACTTAAAAAACACTTAAAAATTGAATAAATTTTTTGTAAATTGTAAAAATGTCATTTTAAATTTTTTTATTTTACATTAAAATTGTTTATTTTCTCTGTATATTTTTGATAATTTGCTTTAAAAGACAATAAAAAGACTTACCAGAGCCAGACGTTTGAACTTCAGTGTACACATTGAGTTCCATGTTCAATTTGTGTTCAATGCATTTAATGTTAATTTCATAATTCACAATTATAGAAATTCACAATTATGTCAATACTGACATTTTAGTTCCCCATAATGAATGCTGTAGTTGTAGGAGTGTGTTTATGTGTGTTTTCTTCTCTTTAGGGCTCGTGGTCTTCTTAGAGCAGAGGTTTCTGGAGATGCTAAAGACGCTGCTTCCATTACACTCCTCACCAAACACATCCAAACCCTCAAGAGGAAAATACGCAAGTTTGAGGAACACTTTGAGCAAGAGATGCACTATAAGGTCAGAAGCATCAAAAAACTGAATGTAGTACTAATAATATGGGCAACATTCAGTTAAACGTCGTTTGTTGCCCTCTTCTGGAGAACAATAGTAGTGCACTTCATTGCTGTGTGTTATACAGATAAAAAAATCATTTTATATCATAATTCATAGCTTTTGGGTTGCGTCTGTTTTCACACACAGCCTTCACATAATGATAAATCAGCCAATCCCGAGATGTTGAAGCTCATGAGTGAACTAGCCAGATCTCGCAAGCAGCTCAAAGGTAAGATTGAGCATCCATCCATCCATACTATTCATTCATTCATTCATTTTCATTTCGGCTTAGTCCCTTTATTAATCTGGGGTCGCCACAGCGGAATGAACCGCCAACTTATCCAGCATATGTTTTACGCAGCGGATGCCCTTCCAGCTGCAACCCATCTCTGGGAAACATCCATACA
>CAIGQW010012936.1:4304301-4318817 GCA_903798125.1 Danio choprae | reverse complement strand
ATAGTTGAAGTCAGAATTATTAAACCTCCTAAATAATTATTAGACCCACCTGTTTATATTTGTTCCCCAATTCCTGTTTAACAGAAAGAAAATTGTTTTTTAAACATAATAGTTTTAATAACAAATTTTTAATAACTGATTTCTTTTGTCTTTGCCATGATGACAGTACATAATATTATACTAGATATTTTTCAGGATACTAGTATTCAGCTTAAAGTGATGTTTAAAGGCTTAATCAGGTTAATTAGGCAAGTTAGGGTAATTAGGCAAGTCATTGTATACTGGTGGTTTGTTCTGTAGACAATCAAAAAATAATAATATTGCTAATAATATTGACCTTAAATATTGGGTTTTAAAAAATAAAAAACGTCTTTTATTCTAGCTGAAATAAAACAAATAAGAGTTTCTCTAGAAGAAAAACTATTATAGGAAATAATGAGAAAAATTCCTCGCTCTGTTAAACATTATTTGGGAAATATTTGAAAAAGGAAAAAGGAGGGCTCATAATTGTGACTTTAACTGCATGTAGGTTAGGATTATGGTCTCATTAGAGAAATGTCTGTTGTAATGTGACGTTGTTGTGATCGCAGGGCACCAAACAAGAGAGAAACCTGGTGAAACCGCTGTATGATCGATATCAGATGGTGAAACATCTCCTGTGTGCAATTCCCACTATTACTACAATAGTGAGTGTGATTATCATACTGTACATCCGTGTATAATCTGTCAAAAGCAGGGAATGATAATTAATAATAGTTTTATTTATGTATTTTGGAAGAGGTCGAATGTACTGTAATCAAGGCTACATTTGTGTGATTAATGGACAGTAAAGTATTGATATTGTAAAATTGTTTATTTGAAAAATCATTTTCTCTTTTTAATACATTTTAACATGAAATTGAAAGAAATCAGAAACCTATTTAACTGCTGATTAGGCCTAAAAAGTTTGATATCTGAAATGTAAGTTTAGGACTGTGAATTAGAATTTACTACTATGCAAAGTAAATTATTTCATTTAAAATTAAAGTTAATTAAGTTATTGTATATAATATGTAATTTGATAAAAACAGTAATATCAGGGTGCGAATCATACATTAAGGATCAGGGAGCGGGCGGTGTCAGTGTTTTCAGTGTTTTGAGGGATATTGAGTGGTTCTCAATGACATTTGTGATATTAAATTAACGGTGACAGGTTTGCTTTCCTGCACCTATTAATGTATGACCATGAAAGAATGCATGTATATTTTGTTTTACTGTTTAACTTCCATCTGCGAGCAAGTCTATATAATAAACACAAACTATGCATCTAGTTTTACAGACACCTACAGTACAAACTCCTATTTTACAAGAAACATGTTTTGTAACACTTACGCTGTCTGTCGCTGCTCTAGATTTGCCGGTTTCAAACCACTAAATCAATATTTTTGGCACAAACATGCATTCACAATGGTATGAACCATTATAGGGGTGGTCAAATGTATATTTACATTATTTATTAATTTAATTAGTAATATCATATAAAATACAGATCAAAGCAATCTATTTCTTAACTATTACAGAGCTGACCCCCCATACATCTTGTTTTGATGTCCTTCAGGGTGGATCAAGTGTTAATTAGCGGGGGTCAGACCCCCCCAACCCCCCCTGTAATTCGCACCCTGAGTAATATAATAAATACTTACAAATAAAATTGAAATAGCATTTAATAGAAATATTATTGATATTTTATAAAATTGAATATAAATCATTCCGTAGATGTGTGTATGTATGTATGTATATTGTTTTTATTATAATGGTTTCTGAAAGATCATGAACTAGAACAGAGCTATTTTAAGCTATTTTAAACACATCATTACTATTATGACTGTTATTGATCAAATAAAAAAAGGATACATATTTCGTAAGCATATAAAATGCTTTATAATTATTCCAAACTGCTAACAAACCTGTGGTGTAAATCAATGCATGCACAGCTTTTTCTGCTTTAGTAACTAGTTTGTAGTTCTGCTGTAGTTTTACATAAATAAAATGTCTTCATTCTAGTTTGATGTCATTTCATTTATTATTTTTTCTCGTGGTTAACTTATAATGTTTATCCAAGGTTTTACATCAGCATTGAGAGCCTGTATGTTTGTGTTGAAATGTATGACAGGAAGAGGAAGAAGGCTCAGATGATGACTCCGTGCGCTATACTCCTCCGCCAATGTGTCTCACTGATAAGAGAGGCTGTGGGGAAGAGGAGGGCGACAGTGACACGGCCTTTGTGTCTCCACTGGATGAGATCAAGACCGTCAGACATTCTGCCATGACCATGTCCAACCTCCACGAGGCCTCCAGGTACAGAAACAGCAGGCTAACCTTGTAGATGTTTCCACCCAAAAAAAAACCAGCAACTAAAAAGACAACAATTTTGTATGATTTTGTTTTGTTTGATTGTTTAGTTCCAAAACTGGGATTAAAACTGTTACAATGTTGCAATCTCTTTGTTGAGATAGTTTGGGTGTGTTTTATGGACTTGATATAATTTGTTATAATTCATTAGTTTCTTTTATAAGATCTGTCTGCCCAACTTGACCCCGATCAACCCTACAAAAATGATAAGTTTTGTAAATTTTAACCCTTTAAATTCTTTATACATGCAGTCACTGTTGTCTTTTTATTATACATGTAGTTGACGTCAGAATTATTAGCCCCCCTGTATATTTCTTTCCCCAATTTCTGTTTAACTGATTTTTAAAGAGAATTTCTAAACATAACACATTTCTAAATATAATAGTTTCAATAACTAATATCCAATAACTGATTTCTTTTATCTTTGCCATGAGATTATATATATATAAATGTATTTCATTTTTATTTTCTCAACATACAAATCACATTCTTGTGATACCAATTCTAAAATTAATTAATAATAATCCACATAAATGTAATTACAAATTTAATTGCAAGTATTTGGCCTACAGGTTGAACCTGCAATAAATTATTCAAATGAACTGAAATGTTATATGAATAAAATATGAATTGTTTATTATTATTATTTTTATTTATTTTTATTAATTCATTAAATATTTATTATTATTAATGGATGGACTTTTTAAGCCTTGCCTACCAAAATGAAAGCCTTTTAACAAAGGATGCATGATTTTATGCTTTATTTGCACTAGAATTATTATTGCTATTTTGATGGGTTTCATTGGGAAAGGATTTGTCTTTAAGGTCCTGAGTGTAGTTATTTTGTACATAGTATAAAATAGATTTATTAATTCCAATAAAAACACACATTGATGACAATTTAATTAAATGATCAGAAAAAAATTAACATTTAAGTGTTTAACTTCACAATGTAAACTCTTAAAATATTGTAAATTATACAAAATATTGCTTAATTAAGAAACAGATTTTTAAAAATTTTATTTAATATAATTTTTTTATTTCACTAACATTCCTGCAAGACTGTTACCATGGAAAGCTTACTTACAAATATGCAAAATCTTTACCCTGGTGCAATAGTTTAGAAGTAGGCCAACTCCACAGAAAAACCTTATAGTCAAGCCCTCTGGACATTCTACAATATATGTTTTACAGTGTAAGAAAAAGTGCATTAGAGGTTTAAAATGACATGAGATTTTGTACATGCAAACCCTTTTATTTACAGACTCTCTGTGTGTTCTGCAGATCTGAGTTGCTGGAGTGTTTGCGTGAGACTCGAGCCGAGAAGAGAAGACGACGTAAAGCCATCAGAGAGTTTGAGGAGCAGTTTGTCAGACAGATGGGAAGGTAAAACACACACGCATCTCTGTGGCGTTAACACATTTTAATGCTATTTTTAATGTTACTTTTGTCTTTTTAAACATGGACAGGAAGGAAATAGGAAATTAAAGATCAAAACAGTTCAGCGTAGTTAGCATAATACACATCTAATCAACGATACACAAAAATAATACCACCAAGAAGAAAAAGAAAACAGTGTTTCTGTACACATATGGATTGTTTTTTGTTTTTTTAAATAAAATACATTTCCATTTATCTGCTATCCACTGATGTACAAAACTGCTTCAGTAAGGCAACTCAAGGGTTAAATATGTGTAATCTCGTTTCATGCGGCATCTCTTCTTTTTCTTTCTTTCTCCACCAAAGAACCGCTCAAAAAGATGACCGTATCCCTATGGCTGAGGAGTACCAGGAGTACAAAAGTCTCAAAGCCAAATTACGCTTACTGGAAGTGTTGCTAAGCAAACAGGAAACCACATAAGACTATCTGAGTTAAAGAGATTCTTTCTGCCTTTCAGTGTTGAACCCAGTGTTTGGACCAAATGGAGTTTTTACATTTGACGTAATTGTGCCATAATGATGCTCAAATGCACTTTACTATCATTTCTGACCACATTGGAAGTCCTTGACTCAATGGGTTGGGCCGAACCGAACAAGGCCTTTGGATGGCTACTACAGTAAACGCAGCGTGCGACCTCTGTGCTATGTACAGAGCAAGACCGGTCGATGCAAACCTCATTCAGATTATAAAGGGCAAAAGGTAATATAGAGTACGCATCTATGTTTATGAAATATGGCACTTTATTTTTGGAGGCGATTATTATTTATTTTTTACCAAAGTCGAATTGTATGCAATTTTCATGTTCTTTTGCTCTTGTTTAATGCTACACAGCAAAAAAGTAAAAAAAAACACTGTTTTGTTTTCAGAAATAATTGAGTTTAAATAATAGCTAAACTAATCTTTTTTTAAAATTTGAAATATAATTATTATGCTTGTTTATTTTTTTCCAGCACAGCAAGTGACATTATTTATAAACCTAAACTTCTGTTATGTTAAGAACAGATCTTAAGAATGCAAATGCACCATAACAGACAATAACCAACTAGAAACAGGACTTAATTGGGATAATACACAGCACTAATTGGGTAAATAAACAAGGAACAGGTGAACACAATAGTTAGCCTTAGTAGTGGAGAATGAACAGTGGATCTGAAATTGCATACTGAGTAGGTACTCAACAGCAGGCACAGAATGTCAACATGACGTCAGATTGACGTTGTACCCCAACGTCATGGGGATTTTGTTTAGAAATGAAAATCGGGTTGACGTCAGAACCCAAAATTGGGCGGACATCAGTGTCCAATTTCAGACATAAAATCGACCAAATATCTACGTCTAATGATGTTACAGCTTGACGTTCTGTGGACGTTACCACTATAACGTCTATTCGACGTTGGATTTTGGTTGCCATACCCGACAAATAAATGTCAGTATTTGATGTCAATATGACGTTGGTTTAAGATTTTGGTCAACCTAAAATCAACCAAATATCAACATCGTTATTGGACGTCAAAATAACGTTGTCCTTAGATGCTGGCTAGAAATTGAATTTTGATCAACTGACGTCACAACCTAAATTGAACCTCATATTAAATCTTATGACGCTGTGTGCCTGCTGGGTCCTTTTTTTAAAAAAAAGTCTGTTTTCAGGGAAAACTAACTTCATTTCGACTTATTATTTCTAAAAACAAAACAATATTTTTTTACTTCTTGATTTGAAGAATTTTTTGATATTTGGACTAGAAACATGACGAAAACTCCAAGTAAGAATACAATTTTTGTGTAGTGTAGTTTAAGATTCTAATTAGGAACATTATGCACACAAGTGAGGATCCAAGATCCTCTGGGGCTAGACTGGATCTCTAGCCTGTCAAATAATGCAACGCTCTTGATAGAAAACAACTCGGAGCACTTAAAATAACCATTTTATGCAAAACGAGTTCCTCAACATAAATAGAGCAGCAGCAAACCATAATTGTATGCATCTAACTAAGTTTATTTTCTCATTTATGTCTCTCGCATGTAAAAAGGGAGCACAAAATGAGACCTACTACCCAGACGAAAGAGCTAAGGACTATAACAATCCATTTTGTTAAAAAAATTTAAAAGTATATATATATATATAGAGTACGTGGCCATCACAGAGCACAGTTTTCCTCCTATACTGTACATGAAGAACGGATTATGATATATTAAGTTCAAATGAACACTGATCACGTTGTACGCTCAAAAAACAATACTGAAGCCCAAAGCAGGAGATATGTTTATGAGAAGAAGCGGATGTGTGCTTTTAAGTGCAATTCTGCTAAAGTATGTAGCTACTCTCTGGAAACGAAACAATCATTATTATTATCTTTCCTTTCCGACGGCTCTACTGCAATGAACTATTACAATCTTTGTGTAGTGTCTTTGCATGCCAACCAGCGTAAAACTGTTTGAATTGTGCTACAATCAGGTGTGGTTATATTCTGTCATGTTATTGTCGTCCCAGACTTTATTTGCTGTACACATCAACAATGACAAATGTAGCTTTTTGAATGTTAGCTATAGTGCACGTAACTCTACATTGGTTTATACAGTAAATATATATTTATCTCTATATATATATATATATATATATATATATTTGCTTTATCGTGAACCTATTTTGTTCCATCACCAAAGTCCTCTGTATTGTGCACTTCTTCTGGTTCTGTCCATTTTCTATTCACCAGTTAAAAAATAAATATTTTTCTATCTACACGTCGTATCACATTTATTATATGTCAAATCACAGTATACTGGATGGGCTAACATGAAACACTGCTGAAGAGGCGTCGCGGAGGTGCTAATGTCGACGTTTGCGATCATGCTACAAGTTTCTGAGACCCGATCGTCACATTCATAATGCCTCATAAGAACGGTCGTTTGGATTGACTGACTGCAGGTGACTCGACTGTGTTAAATCGGCGTAAACTTTGGTAAACAGTTACAATGTTGTGTTCTACTGGGAGGGTCTGACAGCCAATAGGGTTAAAGAAGCAGTTTGATTGACAGGAGTGATTAAAGTCAACATCCCAAACACAAAAATAGGAGCACGACACATCCTGGGTCGTTATTCATACGCTAGTAAAAGAAAGACACATGCTGCGGTGGAGCCTTATGTCTGTTTCATACATACTCCGTTCACAGTGCGTATGCAGAACGTATTTGGTCATTGTGCTTTCTCACAGGACACATTTACTCACTTATTCATCCAAGGTGTACATTTCTTTCAGGATTTTTCTCTACATAGTGGACTTATTGGATGCTCCGGGGTTTGAGCTTCCAAATTGCAGTTTCATTAGAGCTTCAAATGGCTTTATAAGATCCCAGCTAAGAAATAAGGGTCTTGTCTTGTGAACCGATTCTTGTAATGAGAAATACTTTTGACCAAAAATCTGAAAAGCTTGCATTCTAGAACTACAGCTAGATAAGCATTTGAGGTTAAACACTACATAATTTTTTTGTGTGAAAAGAGCCTTATTCATTAACTATGCACTTTGAAACAGTCGTTTGAATGTTCAAACCATTATGTGCCTTAGAAAAAGATCTCAGAAACATGAATTTCTTTTCGACAGATGAAACAAAGCATCTTTGATGACAAGGGGGTGAGTAAATTATCAGCTAATTTTTATTTAGAAAAATAACTAATTCTTTCATAAACACATTTTAAAACTTACAATTGGCACCAACATTTGAGGAAACTGCTTCCTATGCTTTTTACTTGTCATTCAAAACTTTGTTTCTTAAATGTCTCTCCTCTTTCAACTATATATTTAATGACGGGGGAAATCATATCTGTTTTAATTTAGCATTCTTTGGGAATACTGTTTTTTTTTTTTCTTGACATTTAGTAACTGTAGAACATAAAGTTTAATTATGCATGTATGCCTTAAGTAACTCTATTTTGCATCCATCGATGTTCATTTTGCCCACACAGCAAAAATTGATGTGGAAACTATTAATGCACTGCTGCAGATGCACCGCTCCTGGAAAGCACTGCCTGACTGCAACTGTGTGCAGTTTGAAAGCTGTAACCTGTAAAGGTCAATTTATACTTCTGCGTTGAGTGCACTGGCATAGCCTTCATACAGTCGCATACCCCACCATTTAAGTCAAATTTATGCTTGTGTTTCAAGTGCATATGATAGCTCTAGTGTAGCCTTAGTCACATACCCTATGCCGTACCCTGACTTGCACTTCTCAAAATAAATGCAACTGCAAGTCATCACGCATTACACAAGACCTGTGATTGGTCAGCTTGGTATAGCTGTGCCAAGTTGGCGGGGCTGAGATCCATGCGAGTGGATCGAGGCTGGTGGCGCGAGTGTTTAACAAGTGTCGTATAGATGGATACTTTTATTTTGTTAGTTTTATGATTCAATTAGTTAAACATTTAGGAGTTTCCGCCTCTTCCCTGAATGAGTGTGAGTTTGAACTTTTGTTACAGTAGCACTGCATGAATTTCGAGTATAAACTCGATAAAGTAAGAAACTGGACACAGTGCAACTATTCCAGCATATGTTTTATGCAGCGATGCCCTTTCAGCTGCAACCCAGTACTGGGAAACACTTATACACACTCTCATTCACACACGCACACATACACTATGGCCAATTTAGTTTATTCAATTTACTTTGGACTGTGGGGGAAACTGGAGCATGTGGAGGAAACCCACGCGAACATGGGGAGAACATGCAAACTCCACACAGAAATGCCAACTGGCCCAGCCAGGACTCGATCCAGAGACACAGAGAGGTGGCAGTGCTAACCATTGAGCCAAAGTGCCACCACCCTACTAGTGTTTCAAAAGTGTAATTGCAGAGCAACATAGATAGGAACTATGGCTTTGGTTATGTGCAAGGGATGCGATGTGGTATTCTGCAATCACTTAACGCTGAAATATAAAATAGGCTTTACCCTGATGTACACCTCCCAAAAAATATAGCTACACATCATGACGACACAGAACACAAGATCTGTGATTGGTAGCTGTGACGACTGTGGATAGGACTAAAAGCTGCTAGTGCGCCACACTGGTCTCGAGTCTCACAGAGGAGCTCAGGATGGATACTTTTGTTGTGTTTATTTTATAATTAATGTTTTTGAATGTTTGCCGCGTCCTGCCTCTTCCTTCCCTGAATGAGGGTTTAGTTTACTGTTACAGTAGTATCACACTCATTTTGGGAATAAACGTAAAACACAGGTGAAGAAACTCAACCCCACCTCTAACTAGCATTGCAGTGTTTCAAAGCTAGCAATGCTATTGGAATGCAACCCAGACAGAACGCAGAAGTATAAATGCTGAAACGTAGGCTATAGTGGACTACAATGTTTAGCTTTAACGTGGATGAAGGAAAACGTACGCACTGCAGATGGAGGATGTGTGAAACAGGCATTACAGACACCAGAAGGAATTATGAAAAAGTTCAATGAGTAAGGAGGACGGCTAAAGGAGAAGGCGGTTATTTTTCTGTGTCGTTCAAGGCAGCAGAAGGGTTCAGTTTTTATAGGTTAGCGGCCCACGCTGATGTTGCAGGTCTTGCAGCTGGGATCTTTCTTGGCGTTGACTGTGGAGAGGCTCATGAGCTGGTGGCCGCTAATTTCGGCTACCGTGCCCTGGCTCAGATCCACGGGGTCGGTGTAGATGACCTCCAGGATAAGGTCCTGTGCATGGTGGAACACCAGTTGGCCATCTTCATCCTCTGAACACGTCATAAAGCGGTTGTTGGCGATATCTAGCACTGGTAGACGCTGCTTGCAGAAGTCGTCTCCGGGCGAGCCCTGCGGTGCGATCACCAGTATAACGTAATGATAGGCCGTGTACATGCAGTAGAAGTCACCGAAATACAGGTTTGTCTTGGGGCTAAAGAGCGCCTCTGCTGGCAGCTGGTAGCGGTATCGACCGTATGGTGAGTCCTGTGGGGGTTTGCCTGTGTTGAACTCGGTGTTGCAGCTAAAGAAGATGCCCTCCAGCTTCCCACTGATGGGGGAACCGTGGCTGCCACTGTTGTCCTTCACTGATGGTGACATCTTATTGTTTTGGGCCTCCCTGCAATGAGAAACGTCACTGTAAATGATGAATGACTGCATGGAGGTGACATTCAAAGGTACTGTGAACACAGTTTCACCATAGAGACAGACAGACCTGGCTTGCAAAAGATCCAAAGTTACACACTCATTGGAAATACAAGCTTCGGCCTACATGTTTGAGTTGTTTTTGACTGCAGATTTTGGTAAAATGAACATTACGGGGAAGTATGACGGCAACATCTTTTGTTTGTTTTCACACTAATGATATTAAAATGGGACATATTATTGATTAATGGACCCTTTTTTATCTCCACAAAAGAGATAAAATGAATGTAAAATCAAGGTAAAGCTATGTCAGATTCACAAATATGTAGACTGCCCTCTAGTGAATTTGTCATTTGAAACGTGCAACGAAACGTACCTAGAGCAATGTATTTTATTTTTTTGTAGGATGTAGACTGAGGCAAGTTTTCCATTGAGCCTGGGCTAAATAAGATCAGCTGCACAGAGACTTTCTAGCATCTAGTCCTAATTATGCACAAAGTCTTCCTCCATTTCACAATACATCACAAATACTTTTAGCAGAAACCAAATGTAGTTCTATACAAATGTATTTGTAGTCAGAGAACACATTACAGAAGTGCTTCCCAACATTGTTCCTGTAGGAACCAACACATTTTTTTTTTCTTTTACTAATTAAAGTAATTCCTAATTAAACACAGATGAGTAAACTCATCCACTCATTAGTAAAGAATCCAAGGGGATTCTCTGCATTTTGGCTGTTCATTAAATCTAATTTGTCACTGTTTTGAGTCCCTGAATCCAAAGTTTTGAGATGAGATGCTTTTGAAAAGTTTAATGTGCAAACACATATTTTTTTATATTAAGGGGATGTAATGCATATATTGTTTCATGTGCATTTGATTAACAGATAAACTGCATGCTCTTATTTCATTTACTGACTTTGTACATTCAGTACATTTAGTGGATTAAGTTTAACGAATGTATTAGCAGCCTTATCATACAAAAAGTGCAATTATTCCCAACATCAATTTGTATAGTAGACAGCCTCACAGATCTTGCAGAATGGATCAATATGCTTGATCTCATATCTTAGAAAAGCAGCCTGTAATTTACTCTGCTATTTTTATTTATTCATTTTTGCGATGAAAGAATATTTTAGGAACCTATCGCTGTTTTCTGCTATATGGGAAAGGAAATGCTTGTTCATTTTTAGTCTTTTAGCACATATTTAGTGTGCTGCTGTCGGTATGAACAGGGTATAACTCTAGTATTACAGCTAATTCTTTCAAATGAAAACTGGTATTGGTAAAGCTAATATGATTTCAGGAGACTTGGAAAAGAGAATGTGAATCTCTTTGACCACTTGGCATTGTCATGATGCTTTTTGTCCATTTTGCAGCTCAGTTTCTCACAAGTTTCAAACACACAACTTGCAGAAAAGTCAGAAATGCGAGACATGCATTCAAAATTGTGAGCTATATACTCAAAATAGTGTTTATATGGTACATAAATAAACAAGTTCAATCTCAATCACTTATATATTTTAGAAATGTTAAGAAGCCATTGTGGAATGAATCTTTTAAGTTGTGTGTGTGCAAAAGTACAGCATCAATAGACTTTCACTTACTGATGTGAAAGCAGATTCAATGACTTCTATTGAATCAAAGCAATAAATACTGAAGTAAGATGAAGTAATACATTCATATACATGAACTAGATTGATATTAAAAGAGAAAAAATGATGATTTCCGAAGGGGAATGAATGAATGTCCTTCCTTTTACTACCTCAGACTGCAATAAGCCTTTCAGACAGATTTAATTTGATTCCTCTGTGCCTCCATCTAAAATCGCATTCGCTTTATTCTTGGAAAAGCTCATTAGAGATTTATTATATCACCTTAAATGCATTAAATTCAACAGAAATAGGCTTTTGAGCCATAAAGACGTATGATTTAATGGCTGTTTTCATCAAATTGCACTGATGTTAATACCAGATGGAATTACGTTATTACAGAATTGCTGGGGTTATAAAGGAAGATGATTCGTATGAAGAGAAACTACTTTAAACATTTTAATAAAACGCCTCAGCATTTTTAGGTTTTCTCAAATGAAAGCAAATATTTATATGATATGAACATTTATTTACTCCCTCTCATGTTGTTCTAAGTGACATTCTTTGGTGGAAAACAAATATTCATTTTGGAGAATTTCTCCCTTTTTTTGTAATTATTAAAGTAAATAGGGACGAGTCTGATACCACAGATGTCTCATGAACAAACTTCACTAATATTATGGCCACAATATATTTTAGAATTGATCCTTTTGTGTTTCACAGAAGAAAAAGTCCTTTAGTTTTCCTTTATTTATACACTCACCAGCCACTTTATTAGGTACACCTTACTAGTACCGGGTTGGACCCCTTTTTGCCTTCAGAACTGCCTTAATCCTTCGTGCCATAGATTCAATAAGGGACTGGAAATATTCCTCAGAGATTTTGGTCCATACTGACATGATAGCATCACGCAGTTGCTGCAGATTTGTCAGCTGCACATCCATGATGCGAATCTTCCGTTCCACGACATCCCAAAGGTGCTCTATTGGATTGAGATCTGGGGACTGTGGAGGCCATTTGAGTATAGTGAGCTCATTGTCATGTTCAAGAAACCAGTATGAGATGATTCACGCTTTAAGACATGGCGCATTATCCTGCTGGAATCCACACTGTGGTCATAAAGGGATGGACATGGTCAGCAACAATACTCAGGTAGGCTGTGGCATTGAAACGATGCTCAATTGGTACTAATGGGCCCAAAATGTGCCAAGAAAATATCCCCCTCACCATTAAACCACCACCACCAGCCTGAACTGTTAATACAAGGCAGGATGGATCCATGCCTTTGTGTGGTTTATTTATAAACTAATTTCGAGAGGATCACGTGCTTAGGATTGAACACGGCTGGCATCGCATCAGCTCCGTTTATTGCACCAATCAGACCAATACCGACACACTACAAATAACCAGAGTTTTTCACTCCAGTCATCTTCGTCTTGAAGAATCCCCCCTTCCACCCCTACTCCTTCCTTTCTCCTGACTGGGCGGCACGGCGGCCCAGTGGCTAGCACTGTTGCCTCACAGCAAGAACACCACCGGTTTTGCCCCTCACCGGGCAGGTTGGTGTTTCTGTGTGGAGTTTGCATGTTCTCCCCGTGCTCGCGTGGGTTTTCCTCGGGCTTCCCGGTTTCCTCCCATCGTCCAAAGACATTCACCATAAGTAAATTGACTTCTCAAAAATAACATCTTAAGACATATCTCAGGCACGTTCACAGCAGGGGAGTTCTCGAGACCTACCTGAGCTCAAACTCCCCTCTCGCCCTTCAAATGGGAGGGAGCCCCGGGCTTAAGGATATTCTGAGCTCAGGGCTTTCTCCCGGGACAGCTTGCCAAATACGCTTTATTTTCAATCATCAGCTAAGTGTGAACTCTTGAAATGTTGTTCACTCAATATTTTCTCTTTTTCTGACCATTCTCTGTAAACCCTAGAGATGTTTGTGCATGAAAATCCCAGTAGATCAGCAGTTTCTGAAATACTCAGACCAGCCCGTCTGGCACCAACAACCATGCCATGTTCAAAGTCACTTAAATCACCTTTCTTCTCCAGCAGATCGTCTTTCGTCTGTAGACCATGTCTACATGCCTAAATACATTAAGTTGCTCCCATGTGATTGGCTGATTAGAAATTTGCGTTAACGAGCAGTTGGACAGGTGTACCTATTAAGTCGGTGAGTGTATATTATTATATTAATAATTTCTTTGGTCATTTTGGAATCACTCACCTTGCATGGTCGAAGTACTCTTTGTGTTGGTTACGATAAAAGACGGAGAATCGCAGCATTCTGCCGGCGATGACCTCTGCTTTCTCCAGCAACTGCGTGAGATGAACAGTGGAATAATCTGCACGTACAAAAGAAGGAAAAAGAAATATGTATTGGATATTGTCAGCATAAACCAAGAGCCACATCATCAATACTTCAAAACAACAAATTATATTTGGAGTCTCTTCTAATGTTCTGATGAGTTGATTCAGGTATGTTTGATTAGGAAGAGGATGAAAATGTGTACTGTTGGTGTGCCTTTAGGAACAGGGTGAGGAAACACAGATCTAATGTATGTAATTAATTATCACATTTTGGGAAACCTTGCTTTGAAGTACCATGAACATGCACCTCACCTGCTGTGCAGAATTCATTGATCTCGCTCCATTCAGACACAGCGTAATCTCCATCACCCTGTTTGGAGGCAGTCTGAACAGCAACAGTGTACTCAGTGCGGGGACTCAGGAACCAGTGTCCTCTAACTGTCATGGGCAGAGGAACGGCTTTCGCTACCAGTTTAGTGGGAACGTCCTAGAGGAGACATATTAAATAATAATAACACGTAAAAATGGCAGTGCATCAGGTTTTGCTCCATATAGAAAATTTTTACATGGCAATATATGCAAATTACATATGAGATACAAGTTCGTATTTGGATTTTACATATAAAATATGTCATATATGCAACATATACGTATTGCATTTACTAATATATATATATATATATATATAT
>CAIGQW010012936.1:4267583-4290627 GCA_903798125.1 Danio choprae | reverse complement strand
CGAGGCTCGAACCAGCGAACGTGCTACCCACTGCGCCACTGTGAGGCCATATATATATATATATATAGGGTGAGTGACAGTTCAAAATGATCGCTACCGCTACGTGTGACGCCACCTCGTGACAAAGGGATTAGTAAAATGTAGGTGTAACAGCAGTTTGCGACAATGCCGCCTGGGAGCACAAACAAATGGGATGTGAACGGACAGAAATATATGTATATCTTATATTACTTAAATTAAAAAACTCTTAAATATCAATACATACAAGTGTATATATATTTGTTATTTCAAAATCTCGACACCCAGGAAGTGACACCAGTCAAATAAATTCTACAGCATGTAGGCCCCAAACGTGTTGCATAAATGCCTTCTTAATTGACTTTTATAGAATTCACAAGCATTATTTAGTATTATTAAATCTAAATAAATACATTAATTTAATACTACCAATACTACTACTACTACTACTACTAATAATAATAATATTAATAATAATAGTTTTATGGGGTAAATTAGGCGTAAATTATTTTAAAGTAAAACAGTTGTAAGTTGACACATTTTTACAATATTTTATCAAAAACAAAAAATATGGTAAATGTTAGTTTTTCAATAAATTCCAACAAACATATGGTCTTTGAATGATAAATTTCATATGATATTACACTTTTATTATTATCATTACTACTGTTAGCTGAAAACCTGTAACCATATTAGGAAAAAAAACAAATATTGTGGAAGTCAATGGTTACAGATTTCCAGCTTTCTTCAAAAAAATATAGTTTGTGTTCAGCAGAAGACAGAAAGTCAAACAGGTTTGAAACAAGTGAAGGATGTCAGAACCTTCATTTGTGGGTGAACTATCCCTTTAAGATGGCTCTTGAATAAACTACCACCATCAGTAATTAATTCGCTAACACAAAGAACTCATTAATGACATTTCTGGAAAATCACTTTGTGAGGATGAAGCATGGAAGCATTTCTTTCTTTCTTTCATTAACGCAGACTTGTTATTTATCAGTCACAAGGTCACAGCATCTGTTTCACTAATGAGCACGGATACTATCTCTTCATTTGCATCCAGTTCCAGGTAATCTTTGTCACAAAAACAACTGGTGATGTAAAAGCCTAAGCCTGCAGGAGATTATATGCCGAGGAAAAAGAAAGCGTCAAACCTACCAGCCGGACAAACGCCGTCCTCTCATTGACTCCTTCAGGCAGGGGCTGTAGGTTTTTGGATAACGCAGTGGCTAAAGCTGGTGGACATAGTCTCCTGTCCAGCCCTAGTGTACTGACCTGTCTCCAGTGCAGCCTCCAACGCTATTGGCTTAGAGCAGCTTTAGTGTTGGTTTTACAAGCCCAGCACACTCCCATGGGAGGAGCCGGATTATGTCATCAGTGACTGACTAGGGGTCAGTGCTGGACTGAAATTTCAGAGTCGAGAGATAGAGAGAAAGAGATGTTGTATCTGTTTGTTAGTCTGGTTGACAGCTTTCATTAAGGGCAAAACATCCTGTGAAGTTCTGCATCCCACCCTCCCCCCTTGTCTCTGGTGTCCGCACTGTCTGTCATATTTCCAAAGGGTGACATCATTCATATAACGAATGTATTAGGGATTATTTCGAGTTGCGGCAGCAGGAAGGATGAATCCGTCTGTTCTGTAAAAATGTGACAGGCACATTTTCGCAGTAGGTGACTGATGCTCCATGAATATTTCAAGCCTTCTGACACCTCCAATTATAACTGGAGAAGAAAGTTTGTCAGGTAGAGTTGTGTTTTTTTTGGACAAAAACAAAGGGTTGTCGGAAGTTCACATTGAATGCTATTGAGGTTTACCATGAAGGCGTGCATAGACAGATAGACAGACTTAAATGGATGAATGAACAGACAGATGGATGGATAAATGGATGGATGAACAGATGGATGGATGGACAGACAAATAATTGATGGATGGATGGATGGATTAATAGATCGGTGAATGGATGAACGGATGGATTGATAGACAGACAGGCAATGAGTGGATGGATGGATTAATGGACAGGTGAATAGATGAACAGATTGATTGATAGACAGACAATGGATAGATAAATGGTTGGATGGATTGATAGACAGACGATGGATGGATGATGTATGGATGAACAGACAAATGGACGGACAAAACAGATGATTGGATGGATGGATTAAGGGACAGATTGATTGACAGACAGAAGATGGATGGATGGATGGATGGATGAATGGATGACAGACAGACAATGGATGGATGCACAGACAGACAGATAATTGGATATATGGATTAATGGACAGATTGACGTACAGAAAATGGATGGATGGATGAATGAACAAAAAGACAAGCAATGGATGGACAGACAGAAAGACAGATAATTGGATGGATGGATGGATGGATGGATGGAAAGACAATGGATGGATGGACAGGTGAAATAATGGATGGATGGATAAAAAGACAAACAGACAATTGATGGATGGATAGATGGACATGTGAATGGATGAACAGGTGGACTGATAAATGAATGGATGGATTGACAGACGACCTGATGGACAAAACAGATAATTGATGGATGGATGGATTAAGGGACAGAATGATGAACAGACCATAAATGGATGGATGAATGGATGAACAGACAGACAATTAATGAATGAATGAACACACATGACAGACAGGCAATGGATGGATGGATAATGGATGGATGGATGGACGGACGGGCAGACAATGGGTGGCTGTATAGATGAATGACCAGATGGACAGACAGACAATGAATGGAGGGATGGATAGATAAATAGACAGACAGTTGATAGATGGATGAACTGATTGATGGATGGATGGATGGACGGACAGACAATGGATGAATGTGTGGATGGATGGGTGGATGAATGTCCAGATGGACAGACAGACAATGGATGGATGGATTGTTAGATAAATAGACAGACAGACAATGGATGGATCGATGGATGGATGGACGGACGGATGTATGGACATACATTCAGGCATACAATGGACAATGGATGAACAGATGATAGATGGATGGATGGATGGATGGATGGATGGATGGATATAGAAAGAAACTCTATCCCTCAGAAAATAAGGCTACACAATGACGACATCCGCTGGCATCCTCACATGACCAGACAACAATAGACGGAGTGAACGCATGAGAGCACAGACAATGGGCATCTTCATCCTCAGCATTCTCTGCTGGGCCACTCCATGAGCCCCACAACACCCTCATTGAGCCAAAAAAGACCCTCCACCGCTCTGAGCACCAGGACAGAGAGCCAGTCCTTTGTTGCATTCATCCTAATGAATAATAAACGGGAAACATGATGCAGGAATAGAGCCTTTCATCAAACACTTGTGGATCTAATCCAAAGCCAAAGTTAAACCGCATCAATGGCATCTTCTCATAAA
This sequence comes from Danio choprae, assembly GCA_903798125.1. NCBI lineage: Eukaryota > Metazoa > Chordata > Actinopteri > Cypriniformes > Danionidae > Danio > Danio choprae. The sequence goes on along the minus strand of CAIGQW010012936.1, from coordinate 4,287,206 downwards.
TACAGTACATATGGATAGTAAAGTATGATAAGTTCATGTTTGAGAAGATATAAAATGTCCAAAATAAAGTCTATGATTATTGGATGACCACAAGATAACACAAAACACACGGCAGTTCATCATATATAGTGCTCACCTTGTATACTGTAAGCACACCCCTCACAAATCTTTTAAATTCAGATTTTTAATGGGAAGCTATACAATATTATATTTGTGCATATACATTAGATTAGTCAGTACTGAAGCCAAATCTGGAGCTTATCTAACAAAATAACTTACGATAACAGTCCAAAAACTAGTGGCACAAATGTATATGTTATAGAAAAACATTAAATACACATTTAAATAAGAGGAAAAATCAAGAGAAGCAAATAAATTGAAACATTTAGTTGAAATTTTGTAGGTTGTAATTTAGTTTTGCAATATTTTGCTTGAATTTAATTGTATTATCTTTCAATTTCTAAATATGTTTGGTGACTAAAATATTATTTTAATAACTATATCTGTTTAATAAATCTGTTTTGTTTACATGCACCAAAATACATTGCCTATATTCACTGAGAAATGGAGAAAATATATAAATTTTCAAAGTGGGGTGTACTAAATTATGCTGAGCACTGTAGTAGCGAAATTTAATCTTTCAATTCGTGTTCACAGACAAGATATTCCTCAACATGTACATTAACTAATGCATTTCAATAGCCATTTTTAGTACACTAGTCGTGTTGAGGAACACAAAAAAAAAATGGCCATTGAAATACACTGTAAAAAATGCAGGGTTCCATACAATTCATTAGTATTGTCTCAACACAAATTTATTAAGTTAACTTAACAAATTTAAGTGGATTGAACATAAAACAATTAAGTTGGTCCCAAAAATCTCAATAATTGTGTTATTTCAGCTCATTTTAAAGCAGGAGGGATGGGGGTTGGAGTTAGGATGATTCTTGGAAGGGCCCACGCACTTTAGGGGCCCCAATAGTTACTATTAGGGGGCCCCTAACACCCCCAAACACTTTTGTCCGTGATACCTAACCTGTCCCGCCACTCCCCCTGCTCTTTACCTTCATCCGCGATACCTCCCGCACCCCCCTCCCACTCTTCACTTTTGTCCGCAATACCTCCTGCACTCCCCACCCCCTCCCCTCCTCCCGCTCTTCACTTTTGTCTGCAGGTTAAAAGTCGTGATGAGGAACACACAAAAAAGGGAAAGTTTGTGTATGCGAACATGATTAAATTTCATGACTGTAGACTATAAAAAATGAAAACTTAAGCAAATTACTTCAGCTTGTCACAACTACATTAATTAGTTTCTTATTAATTAATTACCTCATTTATTAAGGTTTACAGCAATAAATTAGTTGGAGAAACTTTTTTAGGTCGAAGAAGTTGAAGTCATTTATTTAAGTTGGTCCAGTGTGGCTTTTTTTGTCAGTGTATAGACCATTATGAGGGATGTAAACAAAAACAATGGTCCCAACACATTGATAACAAGCAGGAAATGTTCATGGGCCAATGACATGACCACATTGAAATGGTCTATACCGAACTGCCGTGAGACAACACACTAACTGAGCTTGGCTATTGATATGTTTTGTGTCATGAATCCCAAGCAGCGGTTCTGGGAATTCACCATAATATCCCATGGTTTATGAAGAGGGTGATGTTTTCAAGCTCCGGCCACCAGCTCGCTTGAATAAATCACACACTGCGCTCTTCCCAACAACCCAGTGGCTGTCCGTGTTTATATAACCTCTCGTCTTTTGAATTCCCACTTAAGATGCAAGGACGATGGAGTTTAATATCTCCAGGGTGCGGGTATTACTGGACCACTCTTGTTTCTGAGGCAGAGCATTAAAGTTTCATAAGTTCTTGGTCTCGAGACTATAAATAGAGAGCTGCATTTCATTCTTTAATGTGTTGAGTCGGAGGGGAGAGAGAGGCTCAGAGATCTCTTACAGTGCAAATTCAATGACACATTGTTCATTTCAGTCAAGGAAGCGTTGACATGAGCGCTGACACGGAAACTGAGATGGAGAAATCAAAGTGCTAATTGTGCAGTGGATGACGCTGCAGAGTCAATGAAAATCGGCTGCTAAAACGCAAACCTCGGCACTCTGAACAAGAACCCTGGAGAAATGTGTAGTTGCTTATAGGTTTCTTGTTCACAGCTCAAGACTCAGAAAAAGCAGTGTTTAATTCCTATGGAAAAAATGGATTGTTTAGAATTATTCATTTATTAATTTTCCCTCGGCTTAGTCCCTTCCTCTGTGGCGATCAGGGGTCGCCACAGAGGAATGAACCACTAACTTATCCTGCATATGTTTTACACAGCGGATGCCATTCCCGCCACAACCCAGTACTGGGAAACATCCATACCCACTCATTCACACACATACACTACAGCCAAATTAGTTTATTGTTTAGAATTATTTTATTATTTATTTAATTTATTGAATTATTATATATATATATTTATTTTTTATTTTATACTTTCATTTAACAAGGATGCATTAATCAAAAATGCCATCAAAGACATTTGTAATTTTATAATGTAGCAAACATTTTTAGCTTCAGATCATTTTATTAAATAATCATAAAAACAGTTTTAATTTCAATAAGAATAAACAATTATTCAATATTTACACTTAAATCATTTGAATATATTTCTCTTGAGCAGCGAATCAGCCTATTTGGGAAATTGGATAATGACAAATTACCCAATTTGTTTGGGATATAAAAAAAAACGAATTAAATTTTTGTGTAGTTGGGTAATTCAGCTTTTTATTTGTTTTTTTTCTTCAAGTATTATAATAGAAAACATTTTGAAATGTTAAGAATTGTTCACAAAAAAACTTTTTACATAATTTTTGATCAAATAAATGCAGTTTTAGAGAGCATAACATACTTTCAAAGACATTCATTTAAAAGGTTTCTTATCCATAGCTCAGGGCTCTTGACGAGTGTTAAATTCCTATGGAAAAAAACCCCCCAATAAATCTAAAATAACTGTTTAGAATTATTTATTTTATTTCATTTATTTACTTTTTTAATTTAGCAAGGATGCATTCATCAAAATAAAAGACATTAAAGACATTTGTAGTTTGTAATGTATAGCAAACTATTTTAATTTCAGAATTTAATTTCAACCTTTTATTAAATAATAGTTTTGATATCAATAAGAATAAACAATTATTCAATATTTACACATAAATAATGTGAATAAATGTGTTTCTTGAGCATTTTTTTTTTCTTAATGACATGCACAGATGAATTGTTCACCACAAAACTAGCAATGTAAGCTAACAAAATCATATGGTTTTGATTTAATTTGTACTTTAATGTCAAGTTCTGGGTGCATTACTGATAGTTTGAAAATCGTATTGCAATGACTGAGATGAACAACACAGGCTCATCGGGAAAATGCTTCAGCCTACATTTTTGTGAATGCATAAAAATGTACTTAAACATATTTTGACTGCAGTTTATAGGTAAAATGAACGATACGGAGCAAAATGACGCCTGTTCCTTTTCATACTAATGATATTTACAGGCATGTATTATTGATGAATAAAGGATTATTTTTATGCAGATTTCTGCGAAACGCCAAATAAATACCACACAGCACCTTAATGGGGGTCTATGATTTGTAATCTAATACATTTGCCTCACCTATTTATATTTGAAGAGTTCAGATGCAAAAACCTCAAAGTGCCATCTGGTATTTTCTTCTACAATGAGCATTTATCTCAGCCTCTTATATTTGTGTTCAGTTATTTCATGTTAAAGGGCAATGAAAGTAACATTCTTTGCCATAAAAGTGAAATTACTGAACCTACACATAAGAGCTTGAAAGAAATGCTCATTTTAGGAGAAAATTGTCAGATGGCACTTAGAGGTTTTTGCATCTGAACTCTTCATTTTAATACTGGTCTGGTCAGTTTGCTCAGTAGCTGACCTTGTGGTGTTGTACTTGAGTTCGGTGAAGCATGGTTCCTCAAAACAGATAAAGCAATGTAGAATCAAGGTAAAACTATGTGGTCGCAGTGCACTTTTCTTTTCGCTTTTGAAAACACTATAGGCTGAGTTTAGTGAAGGGTTTAGGCCAGTGGTTCGCTAGGTGATCTGTACAACAAATCCTTTTCATAGACGTGTACAAAAAGCACATGTATCTAAAAGGTACAACAAAACATACGCTAAAGTAAAACCCTGTTTGATTACTATTTGGTAACTATTTGCCACTATTTGGTCATCTGAGACAAATTAGGGAAATCCTAAAAGATTCCTGTAATCCTAGGCTAAAATGTGTTTTTTGATCACTGGTTTGACATGTCCATCGACGGCTGATTAATTTGCCCTTCGATGAAAATTTCAGACATTTTTCTGCTTTTCTGTGACTTCAGCTGGACAGTATTTAACTGTAATATGAACTGTATTTTACTGTAGGACTGTTATGCTAACATGTGTTACTGTATTTTAAAGTTGCATTGTAAAAATGATTGTATATTTTATGGTAAAGATAAAATACATGAATACGTGTACAGTTAGATAAATGGTGCTGCAAAGGTAAATAGTTTTTTTTTTTTGCTGTAACTGATTTACTTTAAGTTACTTGCAAACTGCTGCCAGTAAGTTACTGTAGATTTTTAACAGTGTCAAACAAAGAATAAATAGGAGTGCCGAATCTGATGAAGCATTTAGCACAACAACTACAAACTAATGCAGAGAAACGTCCAAACAGCTTTTTTTTTAGTTTATATTATTGAGGCACGATGTGAACAGAAACCTCCAAAACAAAAAAAGATACAGTTTATATTTGCCTTGGGGTAGGTATCAAGTAAGAACGCTGGAAAAGAGATAGATGATGTCAAACTTCAGGTTAGTTTTCTTGCTTGTCTATGGCTGTTTCTCAATTAAAAGAATGCTGAGAACAGACTTGTGTTCTTGTGGAGAGTGTTCTTGCCAAGATAACTTGGAAGAACGAACTCAGCAGACAGCGAGAACAGAGAACGCGTCCTTTGAGAAATGAGATGCTGCATTCTTCCTCTAAAGATTTTCATGGTAATGTTTACTTTCACCGTCTCATTTAAGGGAAACTCCTGAGACAAATAAGTTATATCTCTGAACTTTAATAATAAATCTATAAAATAATAAATCTATATATACCCACCTCAGCCGCAATGACTTCTGGGACTTGAGCGAATTTTGCTCTCAAGTCTGCATCCTCGTGTCCTCCGTTCTTGCGGTCTAGAGTTTTGGAACTGAACTTTGGCAGTTGATGATGACGTTACACGAGAACACGAGGATGCAAGATTACTGAAGAACGCATATTGATAAACAGCCTCTTTTTGGCGCATCCTGAATGTCATTCAGTTTGACATTGACAACTGAGATCTGTGCGATATGGAGGTTATGTTCGTGTAGTTGGACATGCTGCAAGCGTTATTAAAAATTGCAGTGTGACCAGGCTTAACATTTTGAAAAAAATGCGTAAAATGCCCTCTAGTGGATTTGTCATCAGAAACATGCCAAGAAATGTAGCCAGAGAAATGTATTTAATGTTTTGCAAAAATGTAGGCGTAGGCACATATTTACAATTAGCTTCGTCTGGAATTGAATGACACCAAAATGAACTGTAAAGCAATGTACAAAAACACTCTATCAGTGCCCTGCACCTAGCAAAATACACCTAGCAAGGCCCTGCCAGGCAACCGTACTTTCACTCGGTTTTAAATCATTTTAGATGGCAGCTGGAACTTTATTTTATTACTTTTTTGACCTTGTAGGTTATGTTGTTGTTTAAACTGTTTGAGGGGCTCAGCTGTCCTCCTGAGATGGAGTAGGACATTCTGACCTCCTGCCAGCAGAAACTTTAATAACAGCATTAAATGCAGCCTGTCGACTCTTGAGTTTAATGCACCAAGTCACATTTTCTCAAAACTGTCAAAAAATTGAAGCATCTTTAGCAGCAGTAATTAAGCAAACGCCTTAATGATGCGTAGCTTGAAAGGCTCCTGAAGATTATTTCCACTGTACTGGTCCCTGAGGTGACAGATCATTCTGTAAAAACGGCAGATTTTTTGGTCCCTTTAGACCAAAGCTAAAGCATCATCAGGATTATGACAAGCGTTAAATGCACAGACACATCCGTTTTCACAGAGATGTTTCGATGGGGCCGGTGAATCCGAAATAACTCTTGTAAGATATGCATGCGTCTGTGTTTAGGGTATTTATGGGGACTTCACGTTTAAAGAGCATTATAATAGATCAAAAAAGATCTTAGATGAATAGTTTATTAATATGCAAATAAAGAAGACTGAAAAAATGTTTTTGGTTTGTTTGTTTCAGCTAAATTGTCTTCCAAAAAAATGCAATTTGGGTTGTTACTGCCTGAAATGCCTGCCATTTTGGTGATACTAGTGTAGACATAAAAAATGGACAAAATTATTGTTTCAAACTCTCCTGCCTGAGTTTCTATGTGTTACATAGGGTCGGAGACAAAAGAGATGAGGATCCATTCATTCATTCATTTTCTTCCATTTTTCTGGGGCCAGGTCGTGGGGGCAGAAGTCTCATAGGAGAACCCCTAGACTTCCCTATCCCCAGACACTTCCTTCAGTTTCTCTGTGGGGATCCCGAGGTGTTCCCAGGTCAGCCGAGAGACATAGTCCCTCCAGAGTGTCCTGGGTCTTCCCCAAGGCCTCCTCCCAGTGGGACATGCCTAGAACACCTCCCTAGGTAGACATCCAGGAGGCATCTGAAACAGATGCCCGAGCCACCTCAGCTCTCTATGTGGAGGAGCAGCGGCTCTACTCCGAGCTCCTCCTGGGTGATAGAGCTCCTTACCCTATCTATCAGGGTGCGGCCGAATCCTCCTCTCCAGTACCCTGGCATAGACTTTTCCAGGGAGGCTGAGGAGTGTGATCCCCCTATGGTTGAAACACACCCTCCGGTCCCCCTTCTTAAAAATGGCAACCACAACCCCAGTTGCCCAGTCCAGAGGTACTGTCCCTGACCGCCATGCGATATTGTAGAGACATGTCAGCCAAGACAGCCCCACAATATCCCGAGACTTGAGACTGGAGCCAGCCAGGTGAGGATCCACCTGCAGTTTAGAATAGTAAGGCAGGCAATGATCAAAATAGGAGCAAACTGGAGCATACAGGTAATCCAAAGCCTAGTCAGAAAAGCGGAAGAACAGTCAGGACAGGCGGCAAAACAACATAAACAGATAAACAAAACAAAGGTCAAAAGGTAAGACAAGGAAACTCTTTGTAATGCTCACAGGGAAAACAAGACTCAGCAAAGTGTGTGTGAATGCGAGGTGTATAAGCAGTCCTGTAATCAGACCATACAAGTTCAGGTGTGTGTGTGTGCAATCAGTGGTAATCTGGAACTGGTGTGTGTGAGGTGCATGATGGCAGATGTAGTTCGGCAAAGTGGCAGATGTGTAGTTCTCCAGTGATCTGCAAATGCTAGATCACTGGTAATCATAACGCTATGGGTCACTGAAAATTTTTTATTCTGTTTGATCAAATTGTAGAGTAAATAAAGACTCCATTTCTCAATGATGCCATTGATAGAAGAACCCTTTTAATTTCATATTTTAATAATGTAAAGAAACATTTAACAATAAAGAACCATTTGTGGATTTAACAGATGTTAAGTGCTCTTCATGTAACAGTTAATGCCAATAAAGAACCTTTATTTTTATATAATAAGAGTAAAATTTGATTCTAACTACTGTATACAAAGTCATTTCTGAATGTTTAAAATAAAAGCTTTAAAACATAAAGCTTCTAAAAGCTTTATGTTTGTATGGTAATTTTTTTTGTTATGAATCAATAACATGTTAGCATGTTTTAGCATGTTGCTAACACAACGCTAACATGTTCTGTCAAATTTCTGGCATGAAAAATATTGCTAGCATATGTCTAGCCTGTGCTAATTTGGTGATTAACATGATTAACATACCAGGTGCTAATGTTGCTAAGCTTTTTTACACATTTTTAGCATGATGCTAACATATTGCATCATGTTGTTTGAATACCCCAGTGTATTTTGGGCTTGTTTCATTAGATTTCTTTTTTGTTTTCAGCAATTTGTTAAGGATATCACTGCTTTTTCCTGCAATTATTTGGTTAAACTGCAAACTTTTCCATGAGCATTTTAGGCATTTTTGTTTTGCTGTTGGATGTGTACACTATAATCTAAGTACAAACATGAGATGCATTATTTATTTTGAGATTTATTTAGGTTTGTTTTGTACGAGGATATTGTGTTAGCCAAGCAATCAAAAATAAATATTCATTGGATTTACTACATTTTTCTAAGGTAAGTGGTTGCAAACAATTTGAGTAATGTTCAACTTAATTTGTTTGTTTAAATTCAGCCCATATAAATAGTTTGCAACCACTTTTAACTTTAAAAAAATGCAGTAAATCCAATAAATCATTTAGTCTGCTGCTAGTAATTTCATATTTTAACATTTTAAGTGACTGTGGATCTTTTTTTTTTACAGTGCACATTAGTTCGAGATGTTTTTAGATGTGAATAATTCCCCAAACATGCAAAACCCATATGAAAGCAAGCTATATAGCGTCTTTGACAGAAGCAGGTTGCTGTTGTTCATAACCTCTGAGATATTGGCCCTGGTTTGATGCACTGTGAGGCTTTACTATGAGGCCAGGAGTGTGTACAGGAAGAGCTGACAGCAGTGATTGGCCTACAGGAGCATATGGTGCTCACAGCAGGGGCGTCTCATCAACCTGACACTGAATCAGAAGAACAGAACACGACCTGTCCAAACCAATGCTCTCCAGACACTGCACAAAGACCTGTTGTGAATTAAATATGCTCTCTGCTAAATGGCCAAACCACGTCCACACACACAATACATTGTCATTCATTCATTCATTTTCTTTTTGGCTTAGTCCCTTTATTAATCTGGGGTCGCCACAACGGAATGAACCACCAACTTATCCAGCATATGTTTTACGCAGCGGATGCCCTTCCAGCTGCAACCCATCACTGGGAAACATCCATACATACCCATTCACACCCAGGCGGGGCTCGAACCAGCGACCTTCTTGCTGTGAGGCGATTGTGCTACCCACTGCGCCACCGTGCTGCCCCACAATACATTTTTAGAGTCTAATTAGAGTGTACAGTTGAAGGCAAAATTAATAGCGAAATTAGATTTATTATTATTATTTTTTAAATATTCCCATGTGATGTTTAGCAGATCATAGGATTTTTGTAGATTCATTCATTCATTTTCTTTTTGGCTTAGTCCCTTTATTAATCTGGGGTCGCCACAGTGAAAGGAACCGCCAACTTATCCAGCATATGTTTTACGCAGCGGATGCCCTTCCAGCTGCAACACATCACTGGGAAACATCCACACACACCCATTCACACTCATACACTACGGACAATTTAGCTTACCCAAATCACCTATATTGCATGTTTTTGGACTTGTGGGGGAAACCGGAGCACCTGGAAAAAACCCACGCAAACACGAGGAGAACATGCAAACTCCACACAGAAATGCCAACTGACTTTTAAAGAAATGTTTATTTTTTAATTAATTATTTTTTTTGCTGGGTAACAAACCACTGTTGTCCAATGTCTTGCTTAATTAACCTAACTTGTTAATGTAATTAACCTAGTTAAGCATTTAAATTGCACTTTAAGCTTAATAATATCTTGAAAAATAAGTTTTAAAAAAACTGTCATCATGGCAAACAAATTATTTATGGAAAATTCGAAAAAGTGCTAAAAAACTTTTTATTCATGGAAGCTTTTTTCTTTATAGGAATAAATATATAATAAAAAAGTTATGACTTCTGCTCAAAATTAGCAATTGCAAGTTCTATGCTTATAGTTATAACTGCAGTTTTCTCTTAAAGGGCACCTATGATGAAAATCATCTTTTGTAAGCTGTTTTGACAGAACTAAGTGTAGGTATAGTGTCCACAGTCATATTGAGGTGATATAAAGACAATAAATCTCTTTTTTTAAATTGCCTGATGTTAAAATAGGATCCACATCCCTCCCGTTTTGAGGCTGACGGCAACTTGACGTAGGAGTGTGGTTTCCCCGCCCACCGAATTGATTGACAGCCGAGTATTAACATGTCTCCATAGTAACGCGTATAATCATATCAACAAGACAGGACGTGCGCAAAGCAACAGGTATTAAAAGATCTGTTCAGCTCGCTGTGATCATCAATCATCATCAAATGTGATCAAGAATGAGTTTTACAAGTTTAAAATGTTTTTAAAACAGTGCATGTTTGTAATAATGACAGTAAAATTGCTACGTAATTCATCACCACAGGCGCATAGTGTCACTACAATTATGAAAGAAGATGCTTCAATCCCAGTTTGTAGACGTTAAATCAGGTTTATTTTGTACATTAACATAATGATGTCCATACAGCAGTGGACTGCAAACTGCAAAGCTAACGTGTGTGTGTGTGTGTGTGTGTGTGTGTGTGTGTGTGTGTGTGTGTGCATACGTGCGTGTACATGCAAGCGAACCTTATGTCATTGTGTGTGACTCATTGCTTCAGAAAGGCTTATATTAACTCCACAACAAATATATCAAATAACCGTTGTGAAAGTTCTTGTCTGTCACTGAGCTGTTTGTCTTCATGAAGGTTATGGCTGTGACTTGCACGTGGGAACGGTGGGCGGGGAGAACCAGCTCATTAGCTTTAAAGGCAACAAAAACAGCTACAATGTCCAAACAGCTCACATTTCCCATATTTAAACAGTTATAATAAATAATCTGATGGGTATTTTGAGCTTCTGGAGCTTCTGGAGATTCTGGAGACACAAAAGATTTATATTAAATCTTGAAAAAATGTTAAAATTGGTGCCCTTTAATTCTATTAACTTGCTGCAATAGTTTTTTTTTTTTAAATTCTGAGTTTAGGTTTTGCTGGGGTTTTCTATGAATTATACATTTCTCTCACAATTATGACTTTTTAATCTTTGAATCCTTGTCATTTGAAGTTTGTACAGTTCATTATTTGGTCTCATCTTTCTTCCAATGTGTTTGAATGTCTACTTTCTGTGTTGTTCTTTGTGGTACTTTGTTGGATTCACAACACATCAAGTGGAATATGTTAAGTTAACTTTTACATTTTCTCATAATTCTGAGTTTGAATCTTGCATTTCTGAGTTAGACCTCACACTTATGACTATTTGACTCATAATTTTGGGAAAAGCTGTGTGATAATAAGTCACATGTGCCATAAATACTTTTTCCTCTGGCTTCTGCACTTCATTCATGCATTCATTCAGTCATTTTCCTTCGGCTTAGTCCCTTTATTTATCAGGGGTTGCCACAGCGGAATGAACCACCAACTATTCCGGCATATGTTTTACACAGCGGATGCCCTTCCAGCTGCAACCCAGTACTGGGAAACACTCATACACTCTCTCATTCACACACGCGCTCATACACTACAGCCAATTTAGTTAATCCAATTCACCTATAGCACATGTCTTTGGGCTGTGGGGGAAACCGGAGCACTTGGAGGTAACCCACACGAACAAGGGGATATAAATATAAGTGACAGTGCTTCATAGACATGCTGTGAAATTATGACATAGTGAAAATTGGCTTAATGAGTCATGGAATCAGATAACGTACTACTCACATATACTTGTATATATGGTTTATGAGTACTCTCCATAGGTGAAATGTATTTTATACTGTACAAAACACTCATTACATGGCCTTAACCTACTTCTACCTCTAAACCCAACCGTCACAGGAAACCTGTTGCAAATTTTGAATGACAAAAGACCCTGTTAAGAAGGATTTTTAAGCATTTTGAATCGTGTCTTCATAAAACACCCTAATAGAGTACAACTAGGTCATACCCAAGTCATTATACAACTCTGTGTCCTTGTAAAGCACATAAACAAGTACACACATGGACACGGGTATCGAACACAAAGGTCATTCATCATGGGTTTATTTTGATACCTGGTGGTCAGACATTGGGTTACTATTGGGAAACATAAAACCTCTTTGAACAGTTCTTTTGCTGTCTTTGTTCAAGGTTAACTCCGGTGTCTGTTTCTGCTGACTCATATTTCATACTTTATAAAATGGCACTATTGGTTTTATGACATTTCTCAGATAGCCTTTCTATTGTTTATTCATTTATTTAACTTTTTTGGTAAGTTGTTTTTGTTTATCATCTATAATAGGCAATATATGTTAAGTATCTACTCTTTAAGGTAATTTTCTTGCTATTAACACACTATTAATAGATATTATAGGAGTTAGGTATTAGATAGGATTAGGGATGTAGAATAAGATCATGCACTAAATAAGATCAAGTACTAAATAACAGCCAATATGCAGGTAATAAACCACTAGTTAATAGTGAATAGTAAATACAGTAATAGTGAATTGGGACCTATTATGCAAAAATCACATTAAACAGTTGTATGTCAACAGTCTTTAAATATAATCAGCTCCTAATAGTAAAAATGTATTATTTTATTTTTTAAGTGTCTGCAGAAACACTTTGATTGACATTTGTACGCGTCATCAGAGAGGGAAAGCCCTGCTTATTAGTGACAATCTCTCCCTCATTAGCATAGAAGGTTAGTCATGTTTTTGAATCTGCCACTATGCTGACACATAGGCATTTGTAGCCCCGCCCTCTTATGAAAAGAGCATCTCATTTGAATTTAAAGCGACAGTCACCAAAATGGCACAATTAAGATCAAAGCCTAAAAAGGGCAGTTTCAGAGAGTTCTAAAACATTATGTGTGTGGTATTTTGAGCTGAAACGTCACATACACACTCTAGGGCAGGGGTGTCCAAACTCGGTCCTGGAGGGCCGGTGTCCTGCTGAGTTTAGCTCCAACTTGCTTCAACACACCTGCCAGGAAGTTTGTAGTATATCTAGTAAGAGCTTGATTAGCTGGTTCAGGTGTGTTTGATTAGGGTTGGAGCTAAACTCTCCAGGACACCGGCCCTCTAGGACCGAGTTAGGACACCCCTGCTCTAGGGCCATCTTATTTTACATTTTGTAAAAAGGGGCATAATAGATCCCCTTTAAACTAAAGTGTTCGTTTAAACGACAAAGCTCTATATCAGTCATTGTGACTTGCTAACCCCTGAACAAGTTGTATTGCCTGACCTAATTTATTAACATAATCGCTAACCCCCATAGTTTTTTTTATAATAACATAATCATATTAGGCAGTCTAGACCCCGTGGGGCATTTGTTGTAATCCTTGCTAATAATTGGCTAACCAAACTTTCTTTATGCCAGTACCGTAGTGGGTGTTAAAGGGCCAGTTCAGCTAAACAATAAAAATTCTGTCATCCTTTTAATTTACCCTTGTGCCATTACATTAGTGTTTGACTTCATTTTATGGTACAGATGCATTTTTAAAAAAATATTATTTTTTATTAGTATTATTATATATAATAATAGAGCATTAGTTGCTTTTATTATTATATATAATAATAGAACATTTATAGAGCATTAGTTGCTTTAAGGGCTCAAATAAACAGCATTTATTAGGTCTAGTATGTCCATTTCATTTACCAGCTCTTTTCATTAGCGACATATTTTTCAGTGTATTTACTAATCTGCTAATCTGTTTCTTTTTTTTTAAGCTGAGCCATCAGGGAATGAAAATGAATTGAAAGCAGGGAATAAAATAGGGACAACCATATAATTTGGAAAAAGGTGAGAAACACTTTGTATATCTCTCTATATATTTCAAATACCAGGTCAAATAAAGGTCAAATATCATATCTTTATGTAAATCAAATACCAGGTTGGTGTTTCAGTGCAAACTCTCATCAAATCTATTGTCATGCATATAGTTGCTGTTTATTTGCATTTATATTTATTAACATTTAGGGTGCATTTATGCATTTGGCAGATGCTTTTATGCAAATAAACACTCATTGCACCAGCCCCATGTTTGAGCTGGCAAGTGTTCATGTGTTAGTCTGCTAAATCCTTTGCTGTTTTTATGCATAAACATAATTTTCAGTTTTCATATCAGCCTGCTACAGTACTGTATGTCATGCACTGCAAAAAAACTACTTAAAGGGCGACATGGTGGCTCAGTGGTTAGCACTGTCACCTCATAGCAAGAAGGTCACTGGTTTGAGTCCCGGTTGGGCCAGTTGGCATTTCTGTGTGGAGTTTGCATGTTCTCCCTGTGTTCATGTGGGTTTCCTCTGGGTACTCCGGTTTCCCCCACAGTCCAAAGAAATGCGCTATAGATTAATTGAAAAAACTAAATTGTTCGTAGTGTATGTGTGAATGAGTGCATATGAATGTTTCCCAGTACTGGGTTGCAGCTGGAAGGGCATCTGCTAGGTAAAACATAGGCTGGATAAGTTGGTGGTTCATTCCGCTGTGGCGACCCCAGATGAATAAAGGGACTAAGCCGAAGGAAAAAAATGACTGAAAACTACTTAAAGCGATAGTTCACCAAAAAATGAAAATTGACACCATTTACTTATGCAGGGTTCAGACTGCACGATTTTCAAAGTAGTCACGTCACAGTTGTTTTCACACTGCATGACTATTTGAGGTAGCATTTCGTCGCTGCTGTGTTAACACTGCAAAATGGATCGGCGACAGGGGGTTTCACACTGCATGACTTTACAATAGGAAGAACTGCCGACAACTTTGTCTCGGTCCACAAACTACATCTCACAACCAAACACACGCAAGAAGTGACATGGAAACAATGTGAGGTCACGCATCTTTTGTTATTAACTACATAATGAGAAAGAAGCCTTTAGGGGGGTAGAAAATGTACTTATTTTGCTCACCTGGCTTTTGAAGGGAATTAACAATTTCTCTCCAACTTTTTCAACCTGATTGTGATATTGCTCAGATGACACGTCAAACAGACACCGGTGCTCCTGCCAAATTTTCACTAGTTTTTCTTCCATTTCTTGGGTCTAAATAGACCGAAAATAAGCCCTTTTAACTTCCCAACCTCCCGCTGGCCTGCAGATATCCATACCTAGTGGATGCTGCTCTCTCATTGGCTGTAGGTAATCTCCGATGTTATTTTCAATCAGAACAAATTTCACACGGCATGATTTTGAATCGCAGACAGGTCCAGATATTTTCCATGCCAAATATCTCACGGGTGTCGGCGACTCATTGGTGATTCTCTCAGATAGCGTCTTTGATAGTTCACACTGTGTGATTGTTACTCACGTGAACAAGCACAGATTTTTCAAAACCTGACTGCGAGTCAAAATAGGGGCTCAAATCATGCAGTCTGAACTAGACTTTTCCCTCAAGTGGTTCCAAACCTTTGAGTATCTTTATTCGGTCACACTTATTTTGATGGTCCGTTTGTTGAATTTAAGTTACATTGCATCTACATGCCAACTAATTCTCTAGTTGAAGGAGCAGTATCAACAGATGTTAAGCAGACAGTCTACTAATACTCAAATGGACCATCAAAATAAAGTGTTATCCTTTATTCTGTTGAACACTAAAGAAGATATAAGATACTGATATCCAGCTTGTCAAAATATCTTCTTTTGTGTTTTAACAGATGACAAAAACAATCTCATACAGGTTTGGAGGGTGAGTAAATGATGACAGAATTTTAATATTTGCGTGAACTATCTCTTTAATTTTTACTGCCACTCAATGAAAAATCCTCCTCAAGTGAATCCAGCCAAGAACCACTAATCTATGCAAAGCATTTTTAGCAAAACATGCAAACAACACACAAACAGCACAGATTAACCCAACCTCATCTCTGATGTGAGTTTACAGATGGAGGAGGCTTAGATGTTCAGTCTTTAACCACGAGTGAAAGTTAAGCTTGTCTAAGCGAAAGTAAATGATCATGTGACTGATTCTCATAATACAGCAGCAATGTGGCATGTAATTTAACAATGGTTTGCAAATGGATAAGTTGTGAAAAGCACACACACACACACACACACACACACACACACACACACAAACACATTGTGAAAGTGTGATGCCAGAGATGTAACACCACCGAGAAGAGATGTGATCTGAGAAAAGCAAGCCTGGCATGGTGTTTCGTTTGGTGTGATGTTTGCGCCTGAAGTGATGGAAAAACATAAAAAGTTGGAGCTGAAGGGCATGATCTTGAGCTTTTATTAGAGGTTTAAAAATAATCATTGCAATTTGTCTACATTTGGTTTGGGATTAAAGAAACACTCCACTTTTTTTTATGAAGTAAGCTCATTTTACGACTTCCCTATAGTTAAACAGTTGAGATGTATCATTTTTGAATCCATTCAGCCGATCTCCAGGTCTGGCAGAAGCACTTTTAGCTTAGCTTAGCATAGATTATTGAATCGGATTAGACCATTAGCATCTCTCTCAAAAATTTTAAAAAGGAGTTTCGATAAAATGGAAAGTTTTCTTGATTTATATCAAATAACATTTAATTTTCCATCGGTCTTAGTACATAATGTAACTACAGAAGGCTCGAGCTTTAAATTTCGATCTTTTTTATTTTTCGAGCAAGATGCTAATGGTGTAATTTGATTCAATGACCATATGCTAAGCTAAACTAGGCTAAAAGTGCTCGTGCCAAACCAGGAGATCGTCTGAATGGATTCAAAAATGGTAAAACTGAGCCTATTTTGAAAATAAGTGGAGTGTTCCTTTAACGCAATAAAAAACATCTAGCATTTTCTTAGTGGAGTTTATAAACGAATATATTAAAAAACCCTTGAGATAAAAATTTCTATTAATATACAACTAATACAGCAAGTTAATAGTCTAATATTGTAGATTTTATACTAATAAAGTATAATATAAAATCTTATATCAAGAAAATAAATATTGCTTACTCATGTACATGCAGTGTATCCAATTTTTTGTCCAATCAAATGCTCCAAGATTTTCTCTCCTTGCACTCTTACATATAAGGAATAATTTGATCATTTTTAGGTACTAATATGTATGTTTAAACTACAATATGAACCCTTCAGATACAAATGTTTTCATTTAAGGTACCAATATGGATCCTTTCAGTGGCGTAGCGCAAAATGGAGGAACGTGTCACTATATGATAATATCTCTGGGGCCCCTAATTGCGCAAGGCCCCTCGTCCGCTACGCCACTGAATCCTTTAGGTACTACACTGTCATTACATACAAAAGTGTGCCTTTTGAACAATAGTATCTGGATGCAGCCTTGATGATGGAGGCTGAGACTGCATATCTCAGTGATGCAATGTCAGACACAGTGCACTCAACGGAGCTAGTGATGTCACGGTGAGGGGTAGGGTTAAGTGAGCGCATTAAAAAGCATTGGCTGCAGATCTGATTGCACTGCACCAAGTCTGCATCCAGACCCCTCTCCTTTTAAAGGGGTACTGACACAGTGACAGCTTTTGTGCCTTTATTTGTTAGAGTATGTGAAGCCACTTACAGTACATGGGTAATAATAAAAGTATTTTAAATGGGTATAACATAGAGCCTTGAACAATAGAGCCAATGTTTACAACCGCATATACGCGGTTTTATCTCCTGATAACGCCGAAAATAACTTAAATTACACTTATTACTTGTATCGTACAGATAAGAGCAATTCATCAATCGAATCTGTTAGGTGACTACTTTTTGTGTGTACACTCACAATAATAACAAAAGTGTGTGCTTTTGCACAATAAGGAAAATAAAGTGTACGCATTATTCCTTTGTCTCTCCGCGAACTGTTTTTAGAAACGCGTCACTAAAATGAATTGAAACTCTGCGAAAACAAAACACACAGACATGGGACATATATCTATAGAAAGCTTGAAGTGTCTACTTTTAAATGCACGTTAAAAACTAATATTGTTTGATAAAGTAATCCAGTTATTTTTCAGTCTGAGCTCATTATTTTTAATGCCACCACGCCCACGAGGCTTTGTTATTACAATCGTCCACGTGAGATGCGTGCGACATGTAAAGTGTGGTCAGATAAAACAGCGGAATCTCCACAAATACATGAGAGATATACATGAGAGACATACCTGCATAAAGCTTGGAAGGTGCACTTTCCAACTCATTTTGAAAACAAATGTTGTCGCGCTAGGTAATCCATAGAATTCTTCTGGCATAGAGCGCATCACACCGGCTTTTCCGTGTCCGCCATTAAGGATTATAAAACTGAGCTTTTTACCTCATCCAATGATTCTTGTTCTAAATATGCCTAAATTGTTTTGTTTTTTGTATATAAACTGTTACCTTGAATGACATTTTTAATATTCATCTTTGTGTGTGTTTAATGGTTGTGTTACAACAAATGATTAGCCAATTTGCATATATAAAAGAAAGAATTACAAATTTATTCATATTTAGGGGCTGTACTCATTCATTCATTCATTTTCTTTTCGGCTTAGTCCCTTTATTAATCTGGGGTCGCCACAGCGGAATGAACCGCCAGGGGCTGTACTGTGATCTTTAAATATTTAAAAAAATAATAATTTCTTAAATCAAATTTTTTTTAATATGTTTTGTTCTAAATATGCCTAAAACAGCTTTTCCTATATAACCAAATGTTACAGCGAATGACATTTTAGTAGGTGTCTTTTTTAAACCAATGTAAAAATGTATGATAGTCATTTTTCTTGCTCAGAAACAAAATAAGGACAATGTAAAAGAATGTGTACATTAGAAATCTCTTAAGTGTGCTAAACCTCATCTATTTACTGAATGATATGACATAGAAAGCACATATTTAGAATTAACCCATACAAGTTACCTCAAACTTCATTTATTTCAACAACACGACTGTCTCCAGCAGCATGTTTATCTCAGAATAGCCTAATAATCATGAATCAGCTTCATTATCCGCCTGCTCTGCAGTGCTGCATGCACTGTGGGCACAATTAACAAATTGATGGCCATGTTAAATCGTTTCTTTCACTTGCGGGGCGGCTTGGCAGATGGTGGCCCCTGTTTTGGAGCCAGTCCCCTCATACACAGCTGGCCAGAGCTGTATATTCAAACAGGACACTGTCAGGCTCCTGTATAGGCCTCACACAAAAGATTGCCCATCTGAGGCCTGTCCCGAGGGGGCAGAAACGCAGAAACGCCCCTTTTAATGCATGCTTATCAAGAAGTCCCGCAGCACTGGAGAAGCTCGTCTATTTATTTATTTATTTTTCGTCTCTCTGTTCACAAATGGATGCCGGTCCTCAGAGTATTCAGTGTTTCAGAAGCAAAAGCTCGCCTTGAGTGCATCCGCAGTTTCATAATGATTACATAATGGAAAATAGACTCGTTCCTGCTGAATTCTAATGGAGAGTGAACTTAGCATATTGGGGCTGAATCATTAATAGGAAGGTCATAAATTAGCTCCAAATGAACATCTGAGTCGTTTGCGGGAAATGGTGGTGTACAGGGTTTTTTTTTGGCACTATGACTGAATTAATGAGATACCTATTTGCATTATGTTCATTATTCATCCATTTTAGTGTGTATTGCCATTTTTGATGGTTGTGTTACATCAGATGATTAGCCAGTTTGCATATCCTCAGTCAACAAAGGAAAAATGTGTAAGATATTTGCAAAAACAAACAAATACATTGAAACAATGTATTATAATATAGTAATAAT
>CAIGQW010012936.1:4235589-4252618 GCA_903798125.1 Danio choprae | reverse complement strand
TCTATCTATCTATCTATCTATCTATCTATCTATCTATCTATCTATCTGTCTGTCTGTCTGTCTGTCTGTCTGTCTGTCTGTTATGATAGATATATTATGCTGAATGAAAATGGAAATATTTTCACAAAATTATTTGAAACGCTTTTCTTTTATTAAAATATTTTAGAGGTAGTTTGAAAGTTTTTTAAAGCTTACACCAAAATTTAAAAAATATCTTGATCTGTAAAATGAACAAATTTGACATTCGGGACAGTGTTAATATAATAATGGAGGCAGATTATCGATTCAAATGTATTTTCACACCAACATCGAATCCTTGATGCTGATGTTTAACAGCAGAGGTTGTAGCTATTCACAATTAAGCCGAATGCTTCTAACAAACACCATCTGCAATCACCTATAGCAACATAAACAATCAATAATAGTGTCAAGACTTTTCCATATATTATGAATTTCATCAAAATGAACCGTTTATAATGTATTTGGTGAACTATGAGTGACATCTGCTGGCATAGCGTCAATTACCTTTAATTTACAGACCACGCCCTTCCGAAATCTTCTCCTCATCGTGTAGAGGGAACTGTAGTTTATTTAACATATTTCTGTTTTAGTACTACACGTATGTTCTTCTAGTTGTTTAATCGATGACGCCTATCTATTTGAGTACTTTCGTTTAGCCGCGAATAGGTTTGTTGAAAGTCTAACAGGAAAACAGGTGAATTACATTACAAACTCATTATAATACAGCTGCGTGGCAGAGTTAATGCAAGTGTTTATCAGAAGCTCCTTTGGGAGTATACGTATACGTATACGGCTCATTTGTTCCGTTCAGACAATGAAACCCATCACACAGCAAAACAGGTAAAGCAGTTACTTGAAGCTGAAGTCATTGAAATAATGAAATGACAGCTATGTCATGATTTAAACCTGATCGAAAATACCTGGAAAATCCTTGGTCACAATGGCTAAGAAACCCATCTGGTACACGTGACTGTAGGGTAGTATTAAAACTACATTTCTGATCATAAAGCATTTAAATATCATCATACTAATATACTAATACGTCATCTAATACACAAACATTTTTGTATGAAGGGCCAGAAATCAAATATCATTAAGAGTCATAGGCTGATCGTTTAAATTGCCATAGGTAATTTCATTTATTTCGTAATGTTTAAAAATAAATAGAAAGCATTGCTTTAAATCGTATAAACTAACGCAGTGTAATTTTAAATTAAGTATAATTTAAATTATAACTTATTACAATAAAAACATAAACAATTTTTAGCACAAAAGAGTTCAATGCTGAATACACTATAAGCAGAATCTGCCTTTGTTCATTTGCTCACTGATGTCTCTGCATTGTCCTGTATCCGTCGGGTGACAGTATGTACATCTTTAATAAAAAAAATCAGATTTATTTACAACATTTAATTAAAACATTTCAGTCCAGTTAGCTTTTTGTAGCTTAACAATAAAACAAACAAATAACAACAACAAAAAATCTTTAATATTTTCACATTAAATTAGAAATTACAGTCTCTAAACCATCCTCATCATTCTCCCTCTTTTCTCAGATGGCATGGTGGGCCAAATCAAAGGTTAGCATGGGCCAACTTTTCCCCACGGGCCCTAGTTTGGGCATCTCTGATCTAGTATGTAGGGAATGACAACTATTTATGTTATGTTATATTTAAGGAATAATTGACATTACGGGTCATTGAATTATTAGAACAATTATGCACACGCGAGATGATTGCGTACATGATTATTTTCTAATAACTCAATACCAGCTTGTACTACGGTTATATTTTATATATTTTTTTATTTATATATATATAGTTTCTTATGCATCTCACAGTGCCATCACTTTTGTTTTGATGTGATTTTTCTGGCCTGCAGTAGGCCGTGAAACATGTAAAGTTAATCTCTATTTAGAAATAGGATATGTGGCAATATATGCAAATTTGTGGCAAAAAGTTCAAACTTGGATTTCACATATATAAAATACAGTGCTCAGCATATATACAGTGCTCAGTATATACAAGTACACCCCTCACAAATATATTTTCTATAGGAAGCTTTACAATATAATCTTTGTGCATATACATTAGATTAGTCAGTACTGAAGCCAAATCTGGAGCTAATCTAACAAAATAACCTATGATAACAGTCCAAAAATTAGTAGCCCAAATTTATATGTTAGGGAAAATATCAAATAAAAATTCAAAAAAGAGCAAAATTCAAGAGAAACAAAAAATAAATTCTACAATTTTGTTTAAATTTACGCAGTTTGTAATTTCTTTTCCCAATATTTTGCATGAATTTAAATGTATTATCTTTCTATTTCTGAAGACGTTTGGTGACTTAAATATTATTTTAATAAATATATCTCTTAAATAAATCTGTTTTGTTCAAATGCACCCAAATATATGACCTATATTCACTGAGAAAAGGATAAAAATGTTCATTTTCAAAATGGGGTGTACTCAGTTATACTGAGCACTGTAAGTACACCCCTCACAAATCTATCTTTTAAACTCATATTTTTAATAGGAAGCTATACAATATTATCTTTGTGCATATACATTAGATTAGTCAGTACTGAAGCCAAATCTGGAGCTAATCTAACAAAATAACTTTTAATAACGGTCCAAAAACTGCTACACCCAAATGTACATGTTATAGAAAAATATTAAATACAAATTTAAATAAGAGGAAAAATCAAGAAGAGCAAAAAAATGTGAAACATTTAGTTAAAATTTTGTAGATTGTATTTTCTTTGCAATATTTTGCTTGAATTTAATTGTATTATCTTTCAATTTCTAAATATGTTTGGTGACTAAAATACTATTTTAATAAATATATCTGTTTAATAAATCTGTTTATTAAATTCATTTAAATGCACCAAAATACATTGCCTGTGTTCACTGAGAAATGGATAAACATTCATTTTCAAAATGGGGTGTACTCAATTATGCTGAGCACTGTATGTCATATATGCAACATGTATTTAAAAATATTGGAATTACTGGATTTACTGCAATTATTGGAACCATTGGTATTACAAATATGTACATATAAGTTTGAATATATAAGCTATATAATTTGTTATAATATTATAATTAACGTTAATTAATTATTAGCTAATATTTGTATATGTGTTTATATGTATGTATGCATTTATAGTTACAATGATTGAAAAAATGTTGCCAGTTTTGCAATATTTTGAAATGTATGTTGCATATATGACGTATTTAATACATTTGAAATCTAAATATGAACTTGTATGTCATAAATGTACAGTGTAAGTTCCATGTATCAGATTTCTATATGGGATGTAGTGATATGGAACTGTGATGTGGTATTGACCTGCCTCAAACTACTTCATCAGCCAATCAGAATCAATCATTCAGCCTCCCCATATTATTTCTGTACTATAGTGTTACAGCAATTTACATTGCAAGCATCAGAAGACCACCTGCAGATGCACAATGCAGCCCTATTAATAACAGCAAATTCTTACATGACACACTGTAAGAAAAATCCACAATCACTTTACTTCTGATCACATTGTAAGGCTTCTTTTGTTTCTTGTAGCGTACACAATGCTGTATCTTCATCTACTGCCAAATGTGAGGGGAAGATGGCAGATGGCAAGGTTTTATTATGCGGAGGAATGAAGCCACCACATGGAGCGACCGAGCCCGATAGAGTAACCACACGGCCTGGATGTATTACAGCCGTGTACGAGGGATCAGAGAGGTTCAGATGAGGTGTGTGCACACATACTCACAGCGACTATGATGAAGGGCAGTGATTATGAGGCAGAGCTGTAATGGTAATCTTTGCTGCAGTGCTGTGTTGAGAGGATATGGATGCATTTCTGACCTGACATTCAGTTACGCGCAATTCCATGCAAATGTATACCTTCCTATGGAAAAATTAAATTCAGCAAAACAGCGCAACCCTACCCTGTAAGAGAGTTTTTGATGCCTTAAATTTTTTAAGTTGAAACAAATGAACTGTTCTAGTCATCTCAACTTAGATCAAGCAAACTGACAAAGATATAAAGCTAAAGTTCATTCATTAATTTTCCATCGGCTTAGTCCCTTTATTCATCAGGGGTCGCCACAGCGGAATGAACCGCCAACTTATCCAGCATATGGTTTACACAGCGGATACCCTTCCAGCTGCAACCTAGTACTGGGAAACATCCATACACACTCAATCACATACATACACACATTACGGGCAATTTAGCTTATTCAATTCACCTATAGCACATGTCTTTGGACTGTGGAGGAAACTAGAGAACCCGGAGGAAACCCATGCCAACACGGGGAGAACATGCAAACTGACAGAGAAATGCCAACTGACCCAACCGGGACTCGAACCAGCAACCTTCTTGCTGTGAGGCGACAGTGCTAACCACTGAGCCACCATGTCGCCCGACTTCTATAGTAGGAAATACAAAAATACAAATACTATTGAAGTCAGTGGTTACAGATTTCCAGATTTCTTAAGGATATCTTTTTTGTGTGTTCAACAAAGGAAAGAAATTGGTTTGGAACAAGTAACAGCTGAGTAAATGATGACAGAATTTTCATTTTTGAGTGAACTATCCCTTTAATGCAAAAATGAATAAATACTGTAAGCCATTCACAGTTCATAATCTACAGTAGTATTCTCTGTTTTGTCAGGAGAACAACGGTTTGGCAGCTGTTATACAATGGGACGTATTCACAGTGATTGTGCATCATATAAAGAGATCAGATGGCCTCAACGTGTCTTGGTGAAGGTCAGTGTCAGACGAGGTGAAGTGTTTCAGTCCGCTTCTCTGCTGATGCTTACATCTGTTACACAAATGCCGGTTTGAGGTTAAGAGATGCACTTGGGCTTCTGAATGTAAATAAGATGAGCACACTCAGAATGCAAAACAGAGGCAAATCACACCGGCACACTTCAAACCAGCTTTTTATACTCCGTGTTTCTGATTTGTATTTCCAGTACAGATATCTAAACATGCTTAAATGAGGATTCTGGTGATGCAAAATGTCTTAAGTGGTCTTGAAAGACTTGATCAACAGCTTGTGTTTATATTGAATAACAGTGGAGTAAGATAAATGTACTTTTGACGTTTATGTATGGTAGGAGAAGTCATAAATATTGAACAACCACTTTGAATTCATCTAAATATTCTAAAAAAGCATGATAGCTAATAATATAAATCTAAATAATTATTCATAGTATTTTGAAGTGGCCATGATTGCAATATATTATGCATGCTCATTTTCACAATATGGTGACTAGATTTCTGAGATCAATGCAAACTAGTTCAGTGGTCAAAATAGAATTGAAACCTCACTATGACAATCTTGGACAATACATTTTATCTTTGTACATTTGTATATTCATTTCTTTCTTTTCGGCTTAATCCCTTTATTAATCTGGGGTCGCCACAGCGGAATGAACCGCCAACATATCCAGCATATGTTTTACGCAACGGGGATGCCCTTCCAGCTGCAACCCATCACTGGGAAACATCCACACACTCTCATTTACACGCATACACTACAGACAATTTAGCTTACCCAATTCACCTGTACCGCATGTCTTTGGACTTGTGGGGGAAACCGGAGCACCCGGAGGAAACCCACGCCAACACGGGGAGAACATGCAAACTCCACACAGAAACGCCAACTGACCCAGACGAGGCTCGCACCAGCGACCTTCTTGCTGTGAGGCGAACGTGCTACCCACTGCGCCACTGTGAGGCCCACATTTGTATATATTTTTAATAAATTAGCTCCAGTCGAGGACGAGACAACAAAAATTGTGACTATAAAACTAAAATTGAGTCATAAATGTGATAAATGTTGCACATCAAATGTCTTTTTTATTAAACATAATTCAATAGGGAGCAATGTTGTTAGGACCCCAACATCAGATATTATCAATATTCTTTTGTTGCACAGATTTTATGAACTAATTAACTTTTCTACTAAATGTAGTATTACATATTAATATTCACCAAATGATGCTTGAAACCAGTCAAATGTGAATGTTAAAACATTTGACAATTATTGTAAGATATTTAGGGGTCTTAATCAAATACCTTAGACTAGAGAAATATAAACTGATAACAGTATGATGGCTAATTGCTCATTTTCTGTCATTGCTAATGCTAATGTCACTGATATATAAACTGAATAAAACCACTATCATACTCTGTCTATCATAACCACTGTCATATTCTGATATTAACCTACCAAAAAGGAGAACGTATTGGCAGATAAATAAATGCAACAAATGCAGATTCGTTGTTCATGCCTTAGCGCCCCCTTTTGGAGAACAAAAAGCAGTCATATATTTACATAATATATGTAAAACTATTTATTTAAAGATATAAAATTCATTTAATGATGTGACAATCCATTCACTCCCATTAGATGTTTTAAGCAAAATAAAAAAAATATATAATGAAACACTGAATTAAATTGAAATATTAAAAAAAAAAAAGGAAAAAAATTAATTGGTCAAACAATAATAGTAAATTATATTTACAAAACCTCCATATATTCGAACAATTGATTTCCTTGCATTGTTGTTGTTATAATAATAATAATCTAAGAAAAAAAAAAAAATAAAATATATATATATAGTTCATATATATAGAGAGTTCATTCCTGAGCGATTTAGATCTGTTGTGGTGAAATAAACACATGTGATCCTCCCAATAACCCTTGGACACTCTCTTCACATCGTATCCACAGTCCAGACAATGTGGCGAGATTGAAATGCTGGAATGTGAGCGTTGCCAGAGGAAAATGAGCATATTTTATTCCCCACAAGCTGCACTGTTCCGTTTTCCAATCCAGGCCTGACTTGCAGTACGAGCAGAGATAATCCAGAAAAAACACCATCAAGTAAAATATCAAAACAACTACACCCACTTTTTAGACTATATTTCTTTGTTCTGTTCCTTGCGGAGTCATATATGCTTTTGAAGACAGATAAAAAGAACATCCATTTCTTCAAAAGTTCCCCTCTGTGTGTATGTGTGTTTAAGCAAAGGATTTTCACTGAGATCACTGACATATTTGTGCCATACTGTAATAAGTATGATCCTCATAAGCTTTGGTCTGACTGGGTGCGGTTCAGCTCAAAACACTTTATGCTAGTCTTTTTCCTCTCCACCGTCACTGCATGGACCTTCGTCAGACATTTACAGATGTCCGCGCACTAACGAGGAAAATTATTCATTATGTAATGCGGAAGCGTATTTAAATACACAAATCTGCCAGACGTCAGGCCCATTAGGCCATTGCAAGGACACATTTTTTAACACTTAGATCACTTTTTCTGCTCTTCACGCAGTAAGTGACACAGCAGTCTACGTAGGCTGAACTGTGGATCGTTTTCCTTCGCTTTTGCACAGTACATTAAATGATTACATGTTTGAAATTGCACAAATTCTTTTCTAAATTACGCGCAGACACTGTCCAAACTCTTTACCCGTAGGCCAGTTTGCAATTACGCTTTACAAAACTGCTAACTAAACATGTATACTTAATGTACAGTGCTCAGCATAATTGAGTACTCAACATTTTGAAAATGAATCTTTTTATCCCTTTCTCAGTGAATACAGGCAATGTATTTTAGTGCATTTAAACAGATTTATTAAACAGATATAGTTATTAACATAATATTTTAGTCACCAAACACATTTAGAAATTGAAAGATATTACAATTAAATTCAAGCAAAATATTGCAAAAAATTAATTACAACCTACTAAATGTTTACTTTTTTTTGCTTCTCTTGATTTTTCCTCTTTTTAAAATTTGTATTTCATATTTTTACATAACATAAATTTGGGTGTAGTAGTTTTTAGACCGTTGTTATAAGTTATTTTGTTAGATTATCTCCAGATTTGGCTTCAGTACTGACTAAGCTAATGTATATGCACAAATATAATACTGTATAGCTTTCTATTAGAAATACGAATTTAAAAGATAGATTTGTGAGGGGTGTACTTATATATGCTGAGCACTGTATATGAGAAAGCTATTTGCCCATTACTTAACTGGAACTTGCTTCAGAACCATAATGAAATGGAAATAAAAAAAAGGGTAGATCTGGGCCTTGTTACTGAGCAATAAATAGACCTGTTTTAAAGGGATCATGAATTAAGTCAACATTTGATTATTCTTTTGACATAATAGAGTATCACTTGTAGTATAGTTTCAGATCTTAAAATTTGTGTGAAATCAAAAATTACATTGTTTAATTTACTAGCGCGTATTGTTAATCATAAGGTGAACAATTAATCTATTCAAGTTAATCTGCTTAAAAAAAAAAAGATGTTCGATTTGGGTAATCTATAACAACATCAGACTATTTGCTTATTCTCTAATGTTAGTTTGACGGTTTGGATGAAGTATGCATAGCCACTCCCCTCCAACCAATAAATCGCTGCAAGTAAAAGATGAGAGAAGTGGAAATTAAATCCTGCCTCCTTCTCGATATTCAGTTTTTTGTTTTTTTCCAGAATCAGAAAGGGCTTTATTGCCAGGTATGTTCACACATACGAGGAATTTGCTTTCGTGACAGAAAATATATAAATATATTTTAAAAATAGAAGTAAGTAGTGAATGCAAAAGTGCAAATTGGCAAGTGTATGTACAGGTATATTACTATATACAACGTTATATGTGCTGCTGTTATGTGCAAATTGGCATGTAAAGTATGTTGTTAAATAAGTGTATATGTGTATAAAAAGTGTATAGCAAGTAGTGATGTTTGTTTCACAATTACTATCATCAAGTGTTCATGAGATGTATTGCCTGAGGTGTTTCTGTGTTGGGCTGTTCTGCTGCACAGTGCTCTGTAGCGTCGACCAGAAGGTAAAAGTTCAAAGAGGCAGTGTGCTGGGTGTGAGGGGTCCAGAGTGATTTTATCAGCCCTTCTGCTCGCTCTGGATAAGTACAGTTCTTGGAGAGTAGGGAGGGTTGTACCAGTGATTCGCTCAGCAGTCCGAACTATTCGACGTAGTCTTCGGAGGTCGGATTTGGTAGCTGAGCTAAACCAGACAGTTATTGAAGTGCAGAGGACTGATTCAGTTTTAATTGTAAATGCATCAACATACAGAAATAAAAGTCTGCAGCAACTTCTGGTTCACACTGACTTTAAAAATGTGTGACAACAACAACTTTTTGATGTGATTTTTGACTGTTGAAGGTTGTGAAATAAAAACTGAAACCATTCAGTGTAGAAATATTGAACTATAATGTGGTCAGAATGTGGCTGAAACTACTTTAGCTCTGTTTCCATGGGAAAAAAATGGTACACCTTTTAGAATGTTCAACAGCCAATCAAAATCAAGCATTCAACTGCCATGTAGTATAACATAATATAAAACAAATACTATTCTGATATAATATAATGTAGTATTGTCAGTGCAATTCTGTCCATGTGCCTCTGTTGTTATCATCATGTGATCCCTTTGTTCTGTTTTTCCCGCCGTGTTCAGTGTTAATTTATCCCACCTGTGTTCATCCCTGTGTCTCATCAGTTTAATCCTTTCCCCTAGTATTTATACCCTCCTGTTTGTGTCCTTCGTTGTCCGGTATTGTATTGTTCCAGCGTCGTTGTCCTGTCTGCATGTGCTGTCGAATCCAGTACCTGTATCCTGTAAGTGTTGTGTTAATAAATCCGTCCTTTTGTTAAATATCATGTTCTCGTTTCATCATGTCTCCACACGAGTTGTTACAAGTATAATATAGTATAATACTGTTCTGGATAATAATTGGAGCATCCCGCTATGATTGTCATAAATACTCTTTAATTTGTACTTTTTAAAATGTTTTTTTTTAACTTTTATTCAATCAAAATACAGGGTATAATGCAAAAGCTTGTTGTAAATATAGCTTAATATAAGCACACTTGAAAAATTCATTAATTTTCCTTCGGCTTAGTCCCTTATTTGTCAGGGGTCGTCACACGAGAATGAACTGCCAACTATTCCAGCATACTGTATGTTTTACTCAGCGGATGCCCTTCTAGCCGCAACCCAGTACTGGGAAACACCCATACACTTTCTCATTCACACACACTCATTCACTATGGCCAATTTAGTTCATCCCAATTCACTTATAGCGCATGTCTTTGGACTTGTGGGGGAAACCAGAGCACCCGGAGGAAACCCACGCCAACATGGGGAGAACATGCAAACTCCACACAGAAACACCTACTGGTCTAGTCGGGACTCGAACCAGCGACCTTCTTGCTGTGAGGCGACAGTGCTAACCACTAAGCCACCGTGCCGCACAAAATGTCAAATTCCATTTTATTAAAAAATAACATCTTGCGCAATAAACGTAATTTAAATTAATTAATATTCGAATATGTGTTTTATTGCTATTGAGTTTAAATATTTAAATATTTTTAATATTTCAAATATTTCTTGACTAATTCAGGCACTTGATTGTAAAATGTCACCGTACAAATTTGTACAACTTGCAAGCGTGACCGTTCGATTGTGTTGCAAATCCATTTCTTCATGTCATATCAGAAGCAGTGTGTGAAGAAGTAATCGTACAAAAGCACTAGTGGAATACATAAGATGGAAATGCTTTATTCTTTCATAACAACTTCAACTTATAAAGAACATTCAGCGATACCACATTTATGGCAATTATACAAATGGATCATTATAGAACATTACAATGAAGTATATTACAATATCTGCGCCAAGCTCACAGATCTCAAAAGTCATTCCCAAGGCACTGGCCAACTAGCGTACATTTGGAAGAACAATACTGGTTAATGTGCTTTAATATCCCGTTTTTTTATTTTATTTTACTCGCTCTGTACATTTGTGCATATGTCATATGTAACCTCATAACCCTGAGGTTACACATTTGACTTTGGCCAAAGATACTCAAAGATGCGTGCTGGCCATGCGAAAGGCCATGTCAGAATATTAAGACTTCATTCATCCCTTACTTTATCCTATTCCTCTTAGGGAGAGAACAAAACAATTCTACAAATGAATTACATTTGATCTCTCACTAAAACAGCATCTGATGCATATAAAAGACACTAATCTAAGATATATCAAAGTAGCAATTTAATGAAAACAAAGTCTATAAAATTAGATTGAAAAAACAACAACAACGTACAGAAGCGTATGAGCTTGAACTGAAACGTTTCAACCTAAAATGGCAAAGTGATTCTTTGCATAGTCTGTTGCGTTTTATTATTACTATTAATATAATTTTTAGGCAACACAGAGAGCTATTGCTTCACTCATTTGTCTCAATTGAATCAAAAAGGACAAACCATTACACAGATTGATTGCTGCTGTGCGTACAGTAGGGTTGCACGATACTGGAATTCGGTACCAAACGATACTGAAATTTTAAAAATACGTCCATTTCCTGCTAACATTTGAGCACTATTGAGCGATTTGATTTGCCATTTGGTTCACGTGCTCAACAGAAATGACTGTGATTGGACGTGAAGGTTATCAGTTCACCGAACTCACCGCTGTTTACTAAGTGTAATCACAGATACAGGGACACTGGAGCGGTTTAAAGCCACGATTCATCAGCAGGTCGCTCTTATGTCAGCTTATAGACAAACCAGCTAATCAACGTGACTTGGAAACACTCCAGTGTCCCTGTATCTGTGGTTACACTCAGTAAACAGAGGTGAGTTTAGTGAACTGATGACCTCCACGGCCAATCACAGTAATTTCTGCTGAGCACGTGAATCCACTGGCAAATCAGCGGTGTTTAGGAACGCGCTCAACAGCGCTCAAATGTTAGCGGGAAATGGACGTTTTTTAAAATTTCAGTATCGATTGGTACCAAATTCCAGTATCGTGACAACCCTACATACAAATGATCAAAGCAAACTACTTAAAAAAAAAAAGCCTATAAACAATCATAATACGACAATACATACAATACAAATTTAAATAGTACCTCCATCATGTACGAGGTACAAATGGAAAAACTAAATATATACCATACATGTAAAGATAAGCAATGCACTGCGAGATTACTCTGTAAAGTGGTACTTCCTAGTAAAACATTTGTACCTTGGGGAGATTGATAGTCTTTGATTTACTTTGGAAAAGTTGTCAGTGCAACACAAAAGGCACTTGGTGGTTTCAATCCTTCAGAGTAACATTCACAGCTTTAGATATAGTCAGAACTGAAATACTTGCTTTGGAAATGGCTGAAGAATATGAATAAAGCTTAAGAGAGGTAAACAAACCACCTTCGAAACCTATAGCTCAAGAGACGCCATAGAGTTTTATGCAGGAGAAAAGCCGTGGATTAAGCTATGATCGGATTTTGAGAGGAATTTCAAGGCTTCACCAAAAGCCTTGATTTTGGGAGTGTGGTCAGTGAGGACTTGTGGTCTGTGGTGTTCGGGAAGGTGGTTGAAATGGAGCTGCTGTAATTTGCACTTCTGTCAGTGGCTAAACTGAGGCTCTATTGAGAGAGCTACTACTGACAGGTCAGGCTAAAACCTACAGCTAAAGAGATGGTTTATCCAAAAATGAAAATGTGTTCTTTGACATGAAACAAGATATTTTGTCCATACAATTAAGGGATTATGTTGATTTGAAGCCCGTAGAGTGCAACAGTCAGGTTTCAATAGTAAAAAAACTGAATGATTTTAACTATAACTAACAATCTGTTAAAGACAGACCATTTGTGGGCTGTGAATATGCTTTGTTGAATCCAACTATTCATATTACTCACTTTCCTTCAGCTTAGCCCCTGCTTTTTCAGAGGTCGCCATGGTGGAATGAACCACCAATTACTTTGGCATATGTTTTACTGAGGGATGCCCTTCCTGCCGCAAACCAGCCCTAAGAGTGCACTCCATTCATATTATTTCAACTTCTTTTCGATTCTGGGGCAAAAACTACACTACCTTTGGTGCTGTAAAGAAAGGTGGTTCAGCTATCATAAAGTTGCAATGAGCAATTTGAGCCAAAAACTCAACAATAATAATAAAACAATGTTAAAGTCAACTTTAATTAAAATGGTAAAATACAAAACAATTATTTAGAGTGAGTTTGGGGCAGTCAGTATAACCAAAGACTACAGAATACACAAGATGTGTCACTCGTATAGTTTTGAATGGGGGAAAGTGAAATGGTCAGTATGGTGAATGAAGCCCCGCCTTCTAATACAACAGCCAATTAGCGATCGCTATAGACTGACGTTTCTCCGGGGGAAAAACTCGGACCAGACGTGCATTTTTACGTCAGTTTCTGTGGTCAACAAATGGCTAAAACTCTACTGTTAAATGAAGCAAATACACTTGAAAACAAATGTTTTTTGGTTTTGTAATCTGTATGAAATGAACGCGAGGTACAGTCCGTCCTGTCAAATGCATATCACATGACAGCAACTTCTCGAACGTTCACAAACTTGTAAATAAAGAGTTTTTGACATTTTGGGAAGAGATTCGCCATCAAGACCAAGTTGTGAATTACTTCTGAAGACCAGCGCGATTGGACGAGGCATTATTCAGGGGATGATAATGTGTAAAATGGCCATAAATGAGTTTGGTGTCGTGATCTCGTTACCTTTTCAAGTGTGTATGCGCATTAGCTTGGGCAACCTGAAAAAATGCTGTTTTTGTTTGATTCGAACGTTTAGAAACTAAACTTATGAAACCGTTGTTGTTTAATCTTATTGGTGATTTCAAATATGTAATATGTTTAGGAGAATTTGACATTTCACCACAGATTCAAACAGAATGCCTGAGCCTACTGCCCGAGAGGAGTTTCAAAGATGGCTGTCGAGTGAAATTACTTGACTTAAAGGGACTTTGGTATAACAGAGGACAAATAAGATGAAATTTGTGTAAATATATATATATTTTTCCTGGCAACAAGAATAACTCTTGTGACTTACACTAATGTATCCTTATTAGTGGACCTGCCTCCCATACTGCTAATGCTAGTTCAGTTCAGTTGGAATGGTACAAGTAGAACTAAATGGGGTTACATTAGTGCCATGACTAAGATTGGAGCAAGGTTTAAAGCAGTGAATAATGTGACTGAGGTAAAGCTCAGTCCTCTGGCCTCAAGACGGACACTAACTGACTCAGTTTTAGTGTCCTTGTTAGCACATAACCATCTCATACTGGACGTTTCTTTCAAATCTCATATGTCAATCTCAGGTAGAATTACATTGGTGCTATGACTCTGATGGGATTGAGATTTAGGGCAATTCGTGTAATGGAGACTAGGTATAAAGAGTTGTTTGGGTGAACCTCACTCTTTGGGACCAAATCTTGCTTATGAGTAGAATCAAACAGAGTGACATTGGTGCCATGACCCAGATGAGAGTGAGGTTTAGGGCAATGAGTGCAATAGATGCCTGCTAGTAAGATCAGTGTGGATAAATGTTATTCCCCTGGCCTCAAAGAGAGATAGCACTAGCGACTGCTAGAGGCTGTGGTCTAGTGACCTTGTTAGTGTGCCTGCTTCCCATGCTGGTTCAAATTCTGGTTGGAATGGTACTAGCATCATCAGAGAGTTTAATGGAATAAATAAGGGAATAAAACGAACTTCCAGTACAAAAGCTGCTGAAGAAGAAAAATGGGCACTAACACAATCTATTGATGTCTTTTGTATGGCTTAAAACAGCTGAAGCATTCTTCAAAATATTTTCTGTAATGTTTCAAAAAAGATCAGAAGTCATACAGCGAAATCTGACAGAATTTTCATTTTTTATGATGAACCAAGAGTAAGCCATTTATAGGCTCAGAAATATTTTATATACAATATATAATAACATGGACATGAGTCAGGGTAGATGGTATATTTAGCCTGACCTGAATGAAAATAAGCCTTTGAGGGATAGACGTACACTCACATTTCATTTGTTTCTAATTAAATATGCTGAGTTCTCTGACTGATGCTGGTGATTTCACTTGTGTTGTGGCCGTGGCATGAGATAATATTGCCTATTTCATAATTTGTACAGAACACTTTGGTTTATTCATTTAAGTGCTTTAAGTAACATCCATGAATGTCTAGTCAGGCAAATCTGTTCATGGACGAAGCATTTAGCAAATTTTTAAAGTGCAAAGAATTAGTACGATGAAGCCTAAGACGAGCATATAAATAAAAGTCCGCCTGCTCCATATGCAAGCACAGTGCAGGAGCTCCAATGATCCTTCACAATGTTTCCTACATGTTATATGAGTACCATATTGCGTAATGTACCATACTGCATATAATATTCAACACCGTTCTTTGACCCTTAACCTCCGCTCCATGGACTTTGTTTATTTGGCACAGTTTCAGAAGGTCTGGGTTTTTGGTCCAGTATTATATGTCAGGTTGGAGTTAGGAATGGAGGATTTGGGCAGTTGCATTGGCATGGGCTCACCAGCGCCCGCTCACACTGGCAATGTCTGTGTGGAACTGGCGGGGCAGTCGACCACTGGCGCCTCCTTCCAGGAATGAAGAACGAATGTTGGGCGGCTCAAAGAGTTTCCTTCGGTTCTTGTTCAGCTCTGTTAAAACAAGAGAAGCGCTTGAATATTCATTGTTTACACTGTATACATGAATGAGAAAGACATGATGATGAGCTGAAGAAGGCATTTTTCTTTTGCGCTGTAATGAACATTAACATAAAGGGCCCTATTATACACAGCAACACATGGACACACCAAATTTAAAAAATGAAGGAATTACAGTGTATTAAAATATTGCATGATCTTGTCCTGTAGATGCAAATGTAGTCTAGCAAAAGTAGATTCTGAAATGCCCTTAAGGCTGATTTATACTTCTGCGTCAAACGCATGTGTATGGTCTGGCACAGCCTTTGCAGGGTCGTATAGCCCTCGCAGTGGCTGACGCTGATGCGCACCTCAAAAAATGTAACTACACGTTGCAATGATGCTTATCGCAAGCTCTGTGATTGGTCGGTTTGGTAGCGGTGACGAGCGTGGGCGTTGTTGAGAGCCGCGAGCCTGATGGAGCGAGTGTTTACAAGTATTGAGTCCCGTGAAGCTTCTGATGGAAACTTCTGTTTTGTGTTTACCTTATGATTAAAGTTGTTGCACGTATGCCGGTTCTCACCTCTGAATAAGCGAGTTTGACCAATTTGTAGCGTTCAGAAAAAACAAAACATCCGCGAGGAAACTCGACACAGAGGAACATAAAAACCTACTGCCAGCTGGCGATTTGGAAGTGTTATTACCGAGCAACACAAACAGCGTGCAGAAGTATAAATCAGCCTTAAGTGCGTTTGCACTATGCACTTTTGACCACGTGCTTAGATCGGTAAAATAGAGCCCTAAGTGTGACAGATTATCAGAAAAGTACATTTGTCTGCGCCAATAGCATAGTGGTTAGTGCGTCACCACATAGCACTGAGGCGAACCGAGTTCGATTCCCGCTTCGAGGTCTTTGCTGATCCTTCCCATCTCTCTATTTCCCTCACTTTCCTGTCTGTAAACCCCCACCAAAAATATTACATAAAAAGAAAAGAAAATGTGTAGGGTTGTGAATTGGTTGTGTGGATTGATTGTTTATTGGATGTGGGAGTAGCAATTAAAAGTAGAGGCAGCTTTAGCAAACTAAATAATTGCAGTATTTCTGCATAGGCCACCAGAGGTGATCCAGTTGTGCCATTTTAATTCAACATTGTGAAGTCAAGACATACCCTAACTTGCCTAGTTAACCCAATTAACCTAGATAAGCCTTTAAATGTCACTTTAAGCTGAATACTAGTATCTTGAAAAATATCTAGTAAAATATGATGTACTGTCATAATCAGTTATCTATATGAAAAAGAATCATTGGCTAACTTGATACATTCATTCAGAAACAAAACTCAGGTTTGCAGGTTTGCTTTGAGAAAACAATAGTGTGCCTAAAATGTAACTCACCTCAAAAAAACTATCAAACAAATATTAGGAAATAAAGCATATTTTCATTCATTCATTCATTTTCATTTCGGCTTAGTCCCTTTATTAATC
>CAIGQW010012936.1:4212781-4235189 GCA_903798125.1 Danio choprae | reverse complement strand
GAAACATCCATACACACCCATTCACACTCATACACTACGGACAATTTTAGCTTACCCAATTCACCAATACCGCATGTTTTTGGACTTGTGGGGGAAACCGGAGCACCCGGAGGAAACCCACGCCAACACAGGGAGAACATGCAAACTCCACACAGAAACGCCAACTGACCCACCCGAGGCTCGAACCAGCAACCTTCTTGCTGTGAGGCGAACGTGCTACCCACTGCGCCACTGTGAGGCCCAGCATATTTTCAATTAGAATGAATTATTAATTACTTATAATTGACAACTTGGAAACTGAACTAGATTTCTAATCAATATTTGTTCACTCATCTTGCCACATACAATAATAAATTGGTGAAAATAAGGTATGCTGCCTTAAAATATGGCCTGTGTTGACAGCCCACTATAGGATTTCAACAGCTCACAGTCTATGCACTGTATTTTTATATATATATATATATATATATATATATACCGCTGAAGAGAGATTTATTAGCCTCCCTGTATATTCCCCCCCCCCCCCAATTTCTGTTTAATGGAAATAATATTTTGTCATCACATTTCTAAAGATAATAGTTTTAATAACTAATTTCTAATAACGGATTTCTTTTAATCTTTGCCGTGACTGCTCATCAGAACAGGCAACATTTTTCCAATCTTCTATTGTCCAATTTTGGTGAGCCTGTGCGAATTGTAGCCTCAGTTTCTTGATCTTAGCTGACAGGAGTGGCACCCGGTGTGGTGTTCTGCTGCTGTAGCCCATCCACCTCAAGGTTCAACGTGTTGTGTGTTCAGAGATGCTCTTCTTCATACCTCGGTTGTAACGAGTGGTTATTTGAGTTACTGTTGCCTTTCTATCAGCTCGAACCGATCTGGCCATTCTCCTCTGACCTCTGGCATCAACAAGGCATTTGCGCCCACAGAACTGCCGCTCACTGGATATTTTCTCTTTTTTGGACCATTCTCTGTAAACCCTAGAGATGGTTGTGCGTGAAAATCCCAGTAGATCAGCAGTTTCTGAAATACTCAGACCAGCCCGTCTGGCACCAACAACCATGCCATGTTCAAAGTCACTTAAATCAGCTTTCTTCTCCATTATGATGCTCTGTTTGAACTGCAGCAGATCGTCTTGACCATGTCTACATGCCTAAATGCATTGAGTTGCTGCCATGTCATTGGCTGATTAGAAATTTCGAAATTGACGAGCAGTTGGACGTGTACCTAATAAAGTGGCCGGTGAGTGTATAAATCGATAACAGATCACATTTTCCTTGGTGAACTTGACAGTGCCAATGTTCCCTTTTTTTTGCTGTAGTGGACAAAAGCAAAGGAGGATATTTCTCTCACTGGGACCAACTTGCATCAGCCAGGAACACAGCACAATTGCGTTTTGGTGTGTGAGGTCAGTCAGAGAAATAAACACAGATCTGTGGTCATTCCTCCTCCTCGTACTTCCACATTTTGTCTTCCCATCGCACCATAATTTGACAACAATGAATGGGTTACCTCAACCTCAGGCATTGTTCTTTATACTCCAACCACGGGGGCTGATAAAACAGGAACAATGTTTTCATTTTTTAGTAAATCTCCTTGCCAGACTGCAGGAACTCATTATGGTTATCGAGCAGTGGGTGGTCCAAAATATGTCACAGATGTTCTAGATGTTTAATGACCAACTTGTCACTTCCACTCGGCGTCACGCTGGGGATGCGGACAGTCGGTCAACCCTGGCTGGTTATGTAAGTGGAAAGCCAAATCTAATTGCATTTCTGACACCTCCATAAATCATAATCTTAATCCCAAAACCATGCAGCTGTCCAAATTACTCCAAGCTATTAGAAGGGAAGTTCTTGCATGGCATGTTGTGTCCATCTGTTATTACAGTCAATTGCTTTGTTGGTTGATATTGGACTTTACAATAGCAGTGCGTCTGCCATAGAGGTGGTAATGAGTAGTGACTCTGTTTGATGATATCTTTGAGTTAAGATCACTGTGTTATGCTTGAACAGTCGATTGAACTTTTTGGTATTAGTGTAAAGAGTGCAGTATAATAATAATAATATTTCATTTTTATTTGTATAGCACTTTTCCATTTTTTTGAATGACTGAATAAATGTTTCTAAAATGATATGATTTAAAAAAAAATTATTTATAAAATTTTTGTGGCAGGATCAAGAAAGCATACAGAGAATTGTAAAACATTACTGTTGATATTAATATTGTGACAGCCCTAGTTTGTTTGTATGGGAGGAAACTGACCTGAGATGGCCAGCAGCATTTTCCTGCGTGCTCCGAATGTAGTGATGCCGAGCTCTTTCAGGTCCTGATCAGTCAGCGTGAGGAACGTCTGAAGGTCAATCTGACAAACAGAAATTGTGTTTTTAGTTTGGGGTTTTTTTAGAGAAAGGGTAAAAAAGTAGGACCACATGTGCTAGAATCAGATCTACAGTGTACAGTCAAACTGATTCGCCCTCCTGTGAATTTTTTTTTCTTTTTCAAATATTTCCCAAATGATGATGAAGAGAGCAAGGAATTTTTCACAGTATTTCTCATGGTATTTTTTTTCTTTTGGAGAAAGTAGAATAAAAGCAGTTTTAATTTTTTAAAAAACCATTTTAAGGTCAATATTATCAATATTATCCTCCCCCCCCCCCCCCTTAAGCATTTGTTTTTCAATTGTCTACAGAACAAACCATCATTATACAATGATTTGCCTAATCAACCTAGTTAGGCCTTTAACCCTTGTGACCTGTTCAAATTTACTAGCTTTTGTTGTTAGGGATAAAAACATCCACTAAATTAAAGTGCTGTAAAAATGCATCAGATTAATATTTTCTTCAATTTTTTTGGCATAAATTTGTTTAGCAACCTCAGTCCTGATCAAAACTATGTCTCAACATCAAAAGGCAGCCGGTGCATAAATACAGTCTTTATTTTTGTTTACTCCTAGTTCTGAAAGGTGAGATGCATATTTTGATTTTCTCAGACACATCGAGGTAAGTGCGCAAAGGTCACTCTCACAGACACACACACACACACACACACACACACTTTAATTTGCTGTTATACTCCATATAACATATATAAAGTTTTTTTTTTTGCACAGGCCTATCTAAATGGTGCTAACTGATGATCAACAGTAAAAAAAAAATAATAATTACCTCTTCACAAACAGGGAAAACCACCAACAATTAAAAATGCATGCATTATATGGTGTCATGGTTTTGTATATGTGGTTATAATGGAAGTCAATGGGGCAAAAACAGCCACCAACAGTAAATTAGGGAGAAAAAATGAAAATAGTATGCTGCACAAAAACTAACTGCATCAAAGCCAATGTTGTTACTAATCTTTCACATCTCCAAGACTGTGATAAAAGGTAAATAAAAATCCAGTCCACAATTACTTTTTATATTAAAAATAATTAATTTTGTGTGGTTTTTATTCTTCACAAAATCAAT
This sequence comes from Danio choprae, assembly GCA_903798125.1. NCBI lineage: Eukaryota > Metazoa > Chordata > Actinopteri > Cypriniformes > Danionidae > Danio > Danio choprae. The sequence continues at coordinate 4,231,725 of CAIGQW010012936.1, read as the reverse complement.
GACATCATTTATAAATTGAGTTGAAATCCTGTAGTTTTCTAAACAATTTAGTAGTTTTAATCAGGACTAAGGTTGATTAACAGATTTATGTAAAAAAAACTAATTTGTTGCATTTTTACAGCAGTTTTAGTGGATGTTTTCATCACTAATATAACAAAAGGGTAGTACATTTGCCCAGAGTGTATTGTTGAGGTTTTTGTTTTCATTTCAAAGCAATTTCCCAAAAATATGTCATAATAAGATTTGTAACAAAAAATCACCCAAAATCAAAATCACCCCAGAGTGGATGAAAACATCTCCAACAACACATAAGGGTTAAATGTCACTTTAAGCTGAATACCAGTATCTTGAAAAATATCTAGTAAAATTTATGTACTGTCATCATGGCAAAGATAAAAGAAATCAGTTATTAGAAATTAGTTATTAAAACTATTATGTTTAGAAATGTGTTGAATAAAAATCTTTTTTTTTTTTTACTTTAAACAGAAATTGGGGGAAAAATATACAGGGGGGGTAATAATTCTGACTTCAACTGTATATGCACTGACCACTGTGCCGGTGCTTTATTTCTTTCAGTCCGAAGATACGTTAACATGATAAAAGCCAGACCCAAATGTCGGAGCCCACAATGTTATCACTGGCGTCTTGAAATACAGGACTCGGAATATTGTGAATGCTGTGATACGCAGAACTATCTATTGGCTGTTCTGAGGGTTTCAGTTGTGTGCTGGAAGTTGCGTCATTGTAACCTCAGGGCAGTTTCACAGTGAATGCACAAGTAAGACAGAGCTGTCAAACTGACACTTGCGGCTCTGCACAGAAAATAAAGCCATTTCTGGGCTTCTACCTGGAACATTCCTTTTAATAAAAGCCATGCATTGCAAAATTAGAATCGGTCATTCAGAATTATTGCATGACTGTAATGAAATATAATATTTGTGCAGCGACCATCATTAATGAGTACATATTTTTCAGTAGAAACACCCAAGAAAGTATAAAGGAGTAATTAAGGAATGGGTGTGCATTATTTTCTAATAATTCAATGGGCTATAGTGAATAATTCCTATTATATTACTGTTATCACACCTAAAGACACTGCTCAGATTTCAAGATATTTACAATTAGAATTGGTCATTCATAATTATTGCATGACTGTAATGAAATATAATATTCGTCCAGTCACCAGCATAAATGTATACAGAAGATTTCTCAGGAAAACCACCCATATCTCTTTTAAACTGACTTTTCTGTGGGATGCTATACAATAAGATATTTGTGCTGATCTGGTTTATTGGTTTAACATTTGATTAGTCTGTACCAAAGCCTAAACTGGAACTAATCTGCTGAAGTTACTTAAGATCATGGTGCAAAAATGAGTACATTCCAAGTACATTGAGTTTGTGGCGAAAATGTAAAGAAGTAATTAAGGAATAATAAAGGATGGGCCGTGGAGTGACCATTACTCTTCGGCTGTGTATTATTTTATAATAATTAAATGGACCATAGTGAATTATTCCTTTTGCATTATTGTTATCACACTGAAAGAAATGACTTTTTGGTGTAGTAAAATCGAATAAATTTACTCTAATATATATATTTTTAATTGTAATATCAAGTGTCAAGGATAACTAGAATATATATTTAATATTTACACATTTACTTCATGTAATAAATTAAACGAGTTTAAAGAGTTAAACATTAATATTTATTTACTTGTAATATTTAAATATTTTGTAATCGTTGCAATCAATATTAAGTACATTTTAATAATGGATATGTCGTAATGGATGTGTAGTTCCCAGCATGCTTTGCAAGAGATTGAATTAGGAGGAGAATATTTTGAAAATAAAAACAATTGTATGTGCTTAAATTTAAGAGAAAAACTTGTTAGAGTTTAATCTTCATTAGGGAGCCATAGCTGTGCTAACGCTAGCTCTGAAAGCTAACGCTAGCTCTGAGACCAAGAAGCATTTTTAAAGTTAATTTGCTCTTCGGTTCAATTTGCTTGAAATAAAGTGAAATAACACATTTCAAGTCAGTAGAAATGTGTCTTAATTAAACTAAATGACACCAAATGTACTAATTTGCAACTAATAAAATTTATTTAAATTGATAAAAGCAATGTTCCCTTTGCTAAAACTTGACACTAATTGATTCATTTAAAAAAATATAAACTCAAAATTGAAGATAATCAATTAACTTTTATTTAATTAATTCAGGTTAATTGTACCTGATATAAGATAGTAAAATTCACTTGAAATTTGTCCGTGCAAATTGTTACGAGGATTTTTATTAAGTAAATCTTAAGAGTTCTTCTTTTCAGTGCATAACTAAAGCGATCCGTCTTTACATTATTTTCTATATATTGCTAAGAAAAGCAAACAGATGCTGAATGGTGATGCCGGTGTGTGTAAACTCATAGAAAACAATGTTTACAACTTTAAAAACATGGTGTGGAACAGCGCTTGGCTCAAATAGCAAACAAAAACTCCATGATAGTGTTTTCACGACCTACAAAAATAAGGGAAAAAATATATGCAAGATTCGTAACATCAGCCAGAAGAGAACAAGATCACATCCTTTCCATTAGAAATGCCTCGCAAATGTGTTTTGTCCTTTGATGCAAGGATGATATAATACGAAGTATACTGTAGCTTTATAAATTCATTCATTCATTTTCCTTCAGCTTAGTCCCTTTATTCATCAGGGCTCGCCACAGCGGAATAAACCGACAACGTATCCAGCATATGTTTTACACAGCGGATGCCTTTCCCGTTACAACCCAGTACTGGGAAACATCCATACACACTCATTTACACACATACACTACGGCCAATTTAGTTTATTCAATTCACCTATAGGGCATGTCTTTGGACTGTGTGGGAAACCGGAGCAACACGACGAAACCCATCCGAACACAGGGAGAACATGCAAACTCCACACAGAAATGCGAACTTGAACCACAGTGCTAACCACTGAGCCACCATGTCGCCTGCTTTATAAATTAACATACATAAAAATAAAATATTAAAAACTTTTAAGAATCTGAGACGCTGATGAACGTTGAAATGTCTTATGAAAAGGGTCTATGGAAAAGTAGTGCATTGGAACGGGAAAACACATACTGGGTAAACGACTCACTGGGTGATTCAGTCAGAATCAAGCATTCAACAGCCCAGTAGTATTAAAAAAAACAACATTTAGTTTATTTGTAGGACATTGTTTTGCAACGTAAATTAATTATTTTCCTCATCCTAAAGATGTTAAGTGACCACGCTCTTATTTTAATGAGTATAAGCTTTTAATAAACCAATTTATTAAAATGCACCAATTTATATATTGTCCATATTGACTGAGAAATGTATAAAAATATTAAGTTTCAAAATGGGTGTACTCATTTACATTATATTGGGCAGTTTATATGATAAAGGGACATATATACATGCCAAATAAACATTTATGAAGTGCTTTTTGACATGTTTTCTGCAGTCGTGAAGCTTAAACAGCCTGAGCGTTGAAATGCATGAGACATTAAAGCAACCTCTCGGTGACAGAAATAATCTAAAACTCATTTTGCTCTCTCATATCAAACAGCATCAGTAATAGAGTAGATCTCATCGGCTGTCTGTACCTCCTGCTGCTGGAAGACGTCAGTATATTTCCCCAGGCCGAGTTTACTGAAGAGCTCCGGCAGATCAGATCCTTTGAAAGACGTGTTGAGGTTACAGCCATTCGTTCCCGTCACCGATGAGATGCAGTCCATGTAGTTGCTGCTGCTTAGGTAGTGCTCTAATCCAAAATACACAACGAATAAAGGATCTGTGTTTTTCAGTATACCAAATGGTACACCTAAATATAGTGAGCTGGCTAACTAAAGAGCATTTTAAGGCTTTACTCATAAACAAAGACAAAGTTTATTATATTGCATGCATTGTAAAAAATGCTGGGTTCCACACAATCGATTTGTTAACTTATTAGTTTTTACAAATTTAAGTGGATTGAACATTAAAAAAACTACCTTGTCCCAAAAAAACTCAAGAATTTGTGTTGTTTCAGCTCATTTTAAATAAGTAGTTTGAACAAACAGCAAGCGTCATTTGTTTTGAGTGTGGGCACTTCATTCATTCATTTTCTTTTCGGCTTAGTCCCTTTATTAATCTGGGGTCGCCACAGTGGAATGAACCACCAACTTATCCAGCATATATTTTACGCAGCGGATGCCCTTCCAGCTGCAACCCATCACTGGGAAACATCCATACACACTCATTTACATACATACACTACGGACAATTTAGCTTACCCAATTCACCTGTACCGCATGTCTTTGGAAATGTGGGGGAAACCGGAGCACCCGGAGGAAACCCACGCAAACACGGGGAGAACATGCAAACTCCACACAGAAATGCCAACTGACCCAGCCGGGGCTCGAACCAGCGACCTTCTTGCTGCGAGGCGAATGTGCTATCCACTCCGCCACCGTGCTGCGAGTGTGGGCACTTGTTTATTTTAAATCTTAAATGTACAACTTTAAAATGGTGTATTTAATTATATAGTATTAATAAAATAAAAAGGCCACTTAAGTGTACTTCTAGAGAGCAGACTTTCATGACCATTTCCTAAAAGCCTGTCTGAAAGTTCTGGCAGTGTCTGAAATCTTCTGATCGCAGCAGGCATTAAGCGGCTGTCTGTGAACATGTCAAACCAGCAATCAAAGATCACAGAATTTAGCCTAGGATTAAGGATTTCCCAAATTTGTCTTAGATGACAAAATCATGGCTGAAATCTCACAGTGTGAGCAGGGCTTAACGCACTAGACACACTTAACACAGTAGACTTTAAAAAAAAGTGCCAATTAAAATGTAGATTGGATATTTTATTGTTGTGATTTAAAGGAGGAAGATTACATTGTTGACTCAAATTCATGTAAAATACTTGATCAAGTTCAATTTAAACTATAACGTTATTTAATATACATTTAATGTACATACACAGGATTGGGAAAGGTTACTTTTTAAAATGTATTCCCATACAGTTACAAATTACTGTTGTCATAAAATGTTTTCAGCAACTTAATCCAAGCACCAAAATATAAAAGCAATGTTTTCTGATTACTTTTGGATTCCTTTGTCTTATATATAAATTAATTAAGAAGACATTCATTCATTCATTCATTCATTTATTCATTTTCCTTCGGCTTAGTCCCTTTATTCCTTTATTAGTCCTTTAGTCCCTTTATTCATTAGTGGTCACCACAGCGGATGCCCTTCCAGCTGCAACCGAGTACTGGGAAACATCCATACACACTCATTCACGCACACACTCATACACTACGGCCAATTTAGTTTATTCAATTCACCTATAGCGCGTGTCTTTGGACTGTGTGGGAAACCAGAGCACCCGGAGGAAACCCACACTAACATGGGGAGAACATGCAAACTCCACACAGTAACGCCAACTGACTCAGCTGGCACTCGAACCAGCGACCTTCTTGCTGCGAGGCGACAGTGCAGTTAAATGCTCTGCTGAATTTTAAATCTTTTATCTTTAAATCTTTTAAATCTAAGAATTTTATTATCGAGCAGTACTTAATATGGAGTTATTATAATGCCAATATACTTTTTATTCAGTTTTAAAATTTATGATTGTAATCCCGATAGTTCTTTTTTTTCACAATGTAACTGTAATATTTGTTTGCTGAATGAGCTGAAATCACACACACACACACACACATTCACACACACACACACACACACTACATAATTAGTGTTTGTTCAAAGAGCTGCATATGTGTTGCCTTAATTCTGTCAATTTTGAAATACTTAAAATCTTCTTAAAATCACATACATACTCATATTTTGTATTTGTATTTAATCACATGTAATTAAAGTATATGTCTTATGTTATTAGAAAGCAATGGTAAAAGCAAACGGATCAGTCATACTGGCAGAAGAGCTCACCTGTTTTGTTCTGCTTTCTTTTGGGGCTGATGGGAGAGGGGAAGTCGCTGTGTGTTGGGAGCCCGCTCCCATTCCTTTCCCTCCAGTTGTCCGAATCACTGCCGCTCGCCACCCCCTCTCTACTACTGGAGCGGGACAGGGCGAGAGGAGACCCCTAAGAAAACACAACCATATCATTCATCATACTGTACTTGTTCATTCCACACTGTGCTGTATGATTTATATAATTTTTTTTTACATTGCAATATTTTATTTTTCTACAATATTATATTGTGATATGAAAACAATTTAATCGGATGACATAATAATAATAATGTTTATGAATATTATTGTTATTATTATAATTATTAATTATAATATCAACAACAACAACGTTTTATGAATCATATTATTGTTGTAATCCTTTTTTAATTATTTTGTTATTAATAGTATTTTTATTATTATTATTATTATTATAAAAAATAATCATCATCACCATCATAACAATAATAATAATGTTTTATGAATATAATTTTTTTATAATTATATTATTATTATTAACAACAACAATGTTTTATGAATAATATTGTTATTATCATTTGTATTACTTTATTATTAATATTATTATACAAAATAATGACCATCATCATAATAACAATAATGTTTTATGAATAATATTTTTGTGTATTATAATAATAATAATAGTTTTAATAATACATAATTATTGTTATTATAATTGTTATTTTTTTCTATTAATAGAAATGTTTCATTATTATTATTATTATTATTATTATTAATAATCAGAATATTGATGTTTTATGAATAATATTGTTATTATTATTTTTATTATTAATATTATAATTTTTGTTTATTTATTATTATTATTATTATTATTATTATTATTATTATTATTATTATTTTATCTTATTATGGACCCAAAAGTCTTCATTGATTTGATCTGTCTGAAAAAGAACGAAAAAATTTGTGTTTTTCTGCCTTGTGTTCATTATAGCTGAAAACTACAGCTAATACAGGTACATTTTTTACATTTTTGCAAAAATATTGGTAGAAGCATGTTCTTTTAGTGGGCCTGGGTAGAGTAATAAGCATATAGGTATTGCTAAAGCTAATCAACATCAGTAAGAACGACATTCCGTACACACTTAATGCATTGAATGAGCTATAGTCATCAATTCATGGGAGTCATGTGATCTGCTCATCTGTTGAGTTTACCTCATATGTAGTTGACATGGTGGGTTTATAAGACACGTGGTTGGCCCTGCGCAGCTCCTTAATAGTTTCTGCAGGCATAGACTTTGAGAAGCCCAGACCGCTCCATGTGTTAGTCGGGGTTCGGACCTCTGTCACCACTGGCTTCTTTAACATGGCTGTACAGACAAACCCAGAACACTGTGCATATAAACAACCTAAAAGATGTCAAGTGGAGGTCACTGCCTGTGCTATCACTTTATTTAGAATCATACATCTAAATAGCATGAGCAATTGTCGTATTTGAAACCTATACTGAAAATCAAAGCATTTAAAATCTAAATAATTTAATAAACACACATACTGTATAGTAATATGTGAGCATGGGATACAAAACCAGTCATAAGTATACATTTTCTAAAAATTGAAATTCAAACATCACCTCAAAAGCTGAAAAATGTATTCTTTCATTGATGTATGGTTTTTAGGATTGGACAATATTAGATACACCTATTGATCATGTATTTACTAACATGAACTAATTATAAAGAATACTTGTGCAGCATTTATTAATCATAGTTCAATATTTACTAATGCCTTATTAACATCCAAATTCATGCTTGTTAACACCGTGAGTTAGCATAAACTAACAATGAACTATTTTCATGAACTAATTTGAACTAACATAAACAAATACTGTAATGTATTGGCCATTGTTTGTTCATGTTAGTAAATGCATTAACATTAACTAATACAATCTTATTGTAAAGTGTTACCGAATTATTTGAAAATCAGGAACCAAATATTAAGAATATTAGCTTTTAAAGTTGTTCAAATTAAGCTCTTAGGAATACATATTACTAATCATTAACTGAGTTTTGATATATTTACAGTAGGAAATTTACAAAATATCTTTAATATTCTAATGATTTTTGGCATAAAAGAAAATTAAATTTAATGTATTTTTTGGCTTTTGCTTACAATATATCCATGCATCATAAGACCAGGGACTAAGACTTTGTGGTCTAGGGTCACAAATATGATAATTATTTTCCTTATTATGAAATTATATAAACACAGAAGGGTTTATGTATAAAGAGAACATTTTTAAGGAGAATAATTCATGAAAATCCTTTTTTTAACATATCATCCTTGCATTAAATGACATCACCATTATGGTTATTCTATTTAAAAAAATGTTTTAAGTAACATTTTCATTTGTTGTGGGTTGTGAATAAAAATCAGGGTTATTAATTCCACCAAATTTCTTACAGTAACGGATATTACTGATAACTGATATTGTCTAGTCTAAAACGGAATATAAAACTGTTCACTCAATTAAATTAAATAAATTAAAATAAAATGTTAATAAATTAATAAAACTTAAAAAAATTATTTATATAGATATATTGTATTATATTGTATTATTTAATTTTTTATAGCAAGGCATGTAACTAGCAGTTTTTGTATGACATACACGCCACAGATTACAATTAGCTGATGAAGAATTTGACACCGAATCCCTCAGCTTTGAGTTAAATCCCCCAAAACCCTTTTATTTTATTTTATTTTACAATAAAACAGTGTGCCACATTTCAGCACCGTTCCAACATAAATAATTTAAAAAAGACCAGTTTACAGTATGAGAACAAGAAATGCGTCAACACCGGGTGCATTCCTCATTCTCAGGCCCATAGTTTACAGTACAAACGTTGGACAGTGGACGCGAGGTGTGGAGAAGCTTTATGAGGCCGAGCATTTTTACCGTAAATGTGAAACGGCACTTTAATGACACCCCGAATCGCTGCCAGACATTGAAGACACTGTAGATCTGCTTTGTTCATTGCTGGTGCTCTAGACTAAACAGAACGGTTTCCAATTCCCCCAAAACCGCCCACCAGATGAACCGTTTCTAACAATATAGATGGGAGACTCAGTATATAGATTTAACTGTGCTTTGATTGGTCGATCGCATACCTTTGGTCGCCAATAACTTCTTTTGCTCGTAGTCGAATGCCTGTGAGAGAGAAAGCAAAGCATGTTTAGGGCTGTTTGGAAAGGATATATATGAGTTATGTCCCTCGTTTCTCCTGTCAGCTCGGTTTATAAAATGAGAAAGGCAAATGGTAAACATTGCCTCATTCTGTCAAAAGCATTTATCGGCTGTAGTGAACAGAAGAGTGCTGACTTTCAGTCGTTTCAGAAACACAGTATTGTCTTGAGAAGCAGGGCATAAGATCAAGACACAGGCGGCACATACAGCACCGGTCAAGAGTTTGGAATAATAAAGGCTTTTTTAATGTTTGTCAAAGGCACTTTATGGTCACAAAGTGTGCATTTCATTACAATTTTGTGAAGCAGAAACATTGAGTAGCCTACGTTTACATGGACACCAATACTCTGATGTTAATACGATTAAGTCAATACTCGGAATAAAAGACTACCATGTAAACAGCTATTTAATCCGTCATAATCTAACTAAACAGAAATCGAATTAAGACATGAGTATTCCTATTTTAGTCACATTATTAAAGTGCAGCACAGACACGTAAACACCTTAATCAAACTATTATCGCTTTGTACTACTTTTCGCTACATTTTGGTATTGTTTGATGACCAACAAATGAGAATGGCTTCAAACAAGAGAGCACCTTTTTGGTGCGGGAAACGATGACTATGCTGAGAATTCTGGAAGAAATGGACATTATGAAGTACCTCCGAATTAGTCACGGCAGCATGAATGAAAAGTTAGTGAATCGGAAACTGTCATATCACACAACGCTAGGCGCACCCATATTTTTACAGCTTGGACTGATATTTCTCTTCAACATTGAATTCGCACTGATATCTCTCTTCAGTATTTCAATTTGGCTTATATTCATTTTTCATTTTTATTTCTATTTATGTATGTCCTACATTTTTCAAAGATTTTAGGAAAGGCTGCTTGGTTTGCATAGTTTGCCACAAGTTTTCATGTGACTTGTCCATATAAGCCTTATTTTAGATGTTTTGTTTCTTGCTAATTTCTAACCATTGCAGTTTGCAGTACATTGGTTTATACATTTGATTACTGTATGTAATTTGTTTTGTATTTTTCATGTATATTTGTATATATGTATATTTGTATATTTTTTATATAGTATATAGTTTTTCCTTAAAAAATTAAATAATTTATCTGTGGGTTTACAAATATGCAAATATGCAGGTAGTCTCCTTGCTTTTTTAAAAAATAACTGCATACAGTAATTGGCCATACTTAATTTTAAAGGGGACCTATAATGCAAAAATCACTTTTATAAGGGGCTTAAACAGTTGTGTGGCAACAGTGTGTGAATATAACCAGCTTCTAATAGTAAAAATGTATTGATTTAATTAGTGAAAATCTCTCCCTCATTAGCATAGGAAGTTAGTCTTGTTTTTGAATCTGCCACTATGCTGACACATAGGTATTTGAAGCTCCGCCCTCTTTTGAAAAGAACATCTCATTTGAATTTAAAGTGACAGTCACCTAAATGGCACAATTAGGATCAAAACCTAAAAGGGTCAGTTTCAAAGAGTTATAAAACATTATTTATGGGGTATTTTAACCTGAAACTTCACATGCAAACTCGCATTAGAGACTTAGGGACATTAGAGACTTATTTTACATCTTGTAAAAAGGGGCATAATAGGTCCCCTTTAAGGTACAATTGTCAAAAGTAACAAACCATTAACTAAGACTTTTAGCTCAAACTATGAATTTTCGGCTAATTGCTGCTTGCTACTAATTAATAGTTAGTAAAGTAGTAATTGGGTTTAGTTATTAGATAGGATTAGGGATGTACATAGAATAAGATCATACTTTATAAGTAAAAAAGTTATAACTAATAAACTGCCAACATCTTAATAATGGCCAGGTTATATGTCAGTAGTTACATGTAATACTGTAATTCGGTTAATATTATAAATGAGTGATTGGTCAACTGATGGCTTTAATGAACAACTACTCATCGACTTATTAAACTATGATTTATATGTTGTCTTAGCTTAATTCATTGACATTATTGAATAGCTCTTTCTGCATTATCTTGTATTATTGTGTAAGAGTTTCATTTTATATGGCATTAAACAGAAGAGAAATGGATAGGGAGTATGCGTACGCTTCACACTCTTTTGATTTTCCTGGCAAAAACATCCTGAGTTAAGGTCAGGGAAGATCTCAAGTTTCATTACAAACTGTGCACACATTTACAATAAAAAAAGCGATTAATCCATTAAAATTCTTACCATTTGAAGCAGCTCTGATGTGCATAATAGACTTCTTTAAGAAATCTGACTTGGTTCAAACTTTTGACCTGTGCTATATTATTTACATATGAGGATTTGACTGCTCAGTTCGTTCGATAATTGTTTTTGCAGTTCAGGGAAACACTGTGACTCTTGAAAATGACATTATGAGCTGCACTATTAGACGTTGTTGACAGTCAATGGGAAAAATAGTAACATCTTGTATCACAAAATGTATTTAAAATAGATCGATCACTGAAAATGAATTTTGTAAACAGTTTAAAATGGATATACAGTGGTCCCTCGCTATAACGCCGTTCACCTTTTGCAGATTTTTTTGTGTGCAATCTGACATGCTTTTTTTTTTTTACAGCACATTGTTCTGCGTCCTGATTGGATGTAGACCATTGTCAATCAATCTCCTCTGTGTTTCCTGTATAGTACAGAATGTGTTCAGCTTGCCAAATAAGCAAATCTTCGATCACTAGCAGTGTGTGTTCCAACAAGGATGCAAAAAGGGTTGTAACTGTCTGCAGCAAGACCACCGTAAAGGGGGTTACACACCGGATGCGCCGCGCCATGCATTTTAGAACTGTTAACATAGGTTTAAATATCAGGGTACGCACACTGGCGCCGCAAGTCGGCGGCTGTCTGCAGTGCTCAGCTACGAATTAGGACACTGTTCATATTTCTGCTGCGCCACCTGAAAAATTTTATTTTAAATAACATGCGAATGTGCGCCTCCGGTGTGTGTTACTTCCAACTGTCATGTGCGTGGCGCATCCGGTGTGCAACCCCCTTAAGGATGAAGTCTGCTTTAGCTTTGTGGATTAGTGACTGCAGGAAAAAGAACATTACGCTGGATGCCTACATTATTCGCACAAAAGCTAAAAAGCTTTATGAACCATTTGCTGACAGCAATGAATGTTTGCGCCTGACAACAGGTTTTGATCTTTGGTTTCATTCTATAATACTGAACTTATGTTTCTCCGAAAATTTTAACTTTAACGAGGGACTACTGTAATAACAATGAATGATAAAAATATCGTTCTACACGATCCCGTCGCTTGTTTGGAATGTATTGAATTCAATAGTAAACACTAAAAATAAATGTTTTGTACTGCAAGTGTAAAATGTAAATAAGTTACAGTAAAATTATCATATTGTAAAATTAAAATGCGGTAAAGTGCATTTTTACCACAAAAAGAAGTTGCGGTAAGGCTATTTTACTGTAAAATGAAAATAGCTACTGTAATACACATTTACAGGTAAGTTACCTTAAAGGGGCAGGGGTAAATTGCAAAAATACAATAAAATGTCTAACAGTGTGGTCACCTGCATGTTGGAGAAGGAGGACTGTGGAGGCAGGCGGATTCGCTCCGAGTTGTGCTGTTGAGCTGCTCGTTCAGCGGCTCTCTCGCTGCCTGGAGCGCGTTTATCAGCTACCGGACTCTCTGAAGCACTTGAGTCAGAGTCTGACAACAGACACTCTGAACTAGACAGAGAAATGAATAGAAAAGATAGTAAGATGTGGGAAAACTCGCTGTAAAGAACAATGTGCGTTTACATTTAAATTAGAACATATTTGGATGTAAGTTTAGCATTTACAGGATGATAAGCCCCTATAAGCTGCAGCTTTTTTTGGTATCTCTGCCCAAATTTTCCATACCTGATTTAAATGTTTACACTACACAAGATACAATGTAGGACATTTAAAAAAAATGGTGTCACTGTGTAGAAAACCCTTTGAACTACACAATTTGATTGTAACTTTTTTATAAATAACATTATTTGTATTTTAAAAAATACAATAAATACAAAAAAGATTGATGCATTTTGATTTTCTTTTCATTTTTTTAGTTTAAGAGGTTAAAGGGTTTTAAACACTAATCGATTTTAACAGAAGTGTTTGTGTTGCACATCATACGCTTTTTTGTCATCCTGTTTTAAAGGGATAGTACACCCAAAAATGACTTACTCCACTTAATCCAAACCTGTTTGAGTTGGTTTCTTTTGTTTAATACAATGATTTTCCCAACATTTTTCAGTATATATTCCAGTGATTGACTTCCATAGTCAATCCCCCCCCCCCCCCCCAACATTCTTGAGAATATCTTGTTTTGTGTTCAACAGAAGAAAGACATTTTATAATTGTTTTGGACAACTTGAGTGTGAGCAAATGGTGAGGTTGTTTTCAGTTTTCATCTCTTGAGGTTCAGAAACAAGTGATAGAAATAGCAAATTTCAGAAAAAAAAATCCTTATATTGCTAAATATGTTTTTGGACTTGGGTGATAAACTTTAATGCAAATAATGGTAGATGAAAACACATTTGCTGACTAAATTTAGACTCACTGAAAACAGTCAATTGAACAACTTAATGGTTGTACTTTGAAAAGATTTTTTTTTTATTAGGATGGAAACCCAGCTATTGAAGACAATGTTAACACTGGTTTGTTTTAGGAAAAGACTGGTTCATTTTGACATTTAAAAAAAAAGTGCTATTTTCATCTTCGAGGATGGAAATCTGAACCGTGTCAATGTCACAGAAACTGAATCATTACAGTTTTGCTTTGTGATGAATCAGTGTCTCATAAATATTCTTGCGATTGCATGTCCATCATGCAATCATGACAGCATGCTACTTGCCTGAGACAAAGTGGCAGTTTTATTTAGGAATTACATAAACACTCCAATTTGGATTGTAGTGTGCAATTATGGGACGCCTTGATGCTTTGAATATTTAATGCTTTACATTTAAATATATTCATATTTAAATATGTATTTAATGTTTCTAATATTCATTTACACTGATGAGAGGCAGGTGCTGAATAATTACTAAAAGATTTCAGCTGCTGTCCCCCCCCCCCCCCGCCCCCGGTGTCAGTTAATTTTATTACACATAACTTAAATTCTAAACTAATTAGTTTTGTTTTATTTATATGTATGGATTACTTTAATTGATATTGACATATGGTGAAAATTTGAAGTCAACAGCACCTTTAGAAATATGTTTTCTGAGAAAACGGGTGATGCGTTTAATACTTTTTATTTTTTTACCCACTCTATATAGCTTATATGTACACGCACACAGGGCTTTACATTAACACTCGGCAACCCGCCACGTGCGGGTAGATTTCAACTGTGGCAGGTTAGACAGACACTCCCACTAGCCACTTTGGCTGGTTAAAGTCAATTTTTAAATTGTAGTTTTCTTAAAAAGCAGAGTTGAGGGCCAGCGTGAGAGATGACAAAAATAACTGTGTTCGCATGAGCAAAAAAAAGCAGGTTGGCTGTGAAGAAGATTTTTATTCTCTAAACTTATGTAAAGACACATTTCATTGTGTGAGTGGAGGGCCATATGAATCTGCCATTATATGTCTTTGAAAACAGGCGATAGGTTAGGCCAAAGGGGTCATAAAAGAGCATGAGAGAGGACTTGGTGATACAATGAGAACCATCTGTGTCAGAAAAGCATGAAATGTCTACAACATATGTTGAAACTGTCATATATGTTTGAAAAGACACATACTGTATGGAATAGGAGGGTCCTGTTTAGATGCTTGAAAACAAACACTAGTAATGATTGCCAAATCTCAACTATATGTGGTAAAATAGTGATGAATACATTAGATCTGTACATTATAAGGGCCAACAAGAAGAGGGGACTTTAAATTGGGGTCGTAAAGGAGTAGGAGATGGGAGAGTGTTAGTTACCTGTTTCTGTCACTTGCAGCTGCTGGCTATATACACAGAATGAGAGGATGATCACACGCGCAGTGAGACGCAGGCGATCCTCACTCACTGACAAGAGCTTCAGTGTCGCGCGCACAGCTGATGTGATGCGTGTGAGTGTTTAAAAGTTTCAAACATAAATGGTTCCTTGCGCGAAGCATCTGTGCCAGGAAAGGCAACTGTGCGATCGGTTTTCTTTGAAATAGACTGGACAAAATGTGATGCTCGTGCATCCACAGTCCTGCTGCTCTCAAGAGCTCAAGATTTTTTTTAATGTCTTTTTTAAGCAGCAGCGGTTGCTTTCGCTTTAACTATTCTTTGTTGAGCCTTGAAAAGTCATGTGAAATAAAAACTAATTGCAATTCGACACTATGAAACCGCAGTCCATTTGCTCACGCACATTGTGCATGGTCATACAAAACACACAAAAAGTGAAATGAATGAGGAGGCATGTGGAAATGACACAAAATCTAAATCAAGTAATTTTAGCATGCCAAAGTCAAATTGTGCATATAAAATATATTTTCTCAACAACAAAATTGTGGCTAGTGAAAATAGCGAGTGGCTAGTAATGTTGGAAAACTACTAGCCACAGTGGCTGGTGATCAAAAAAGTTAATGTCAAGCCCTGCACGCACACAAACATTGATGGTATCTAAAGGCTCTGTTCACCCCAAAATGAAAATTGCAATTGTAAATATTGATTGATGGTGTTTTCGTACTGTAGCAGGGAGTTCTTGGTGCCCTGTAGCAGCTCCAGAGCTTGCCTCTTTCCTGACGTCGTCTTACAGGACGCCAACATCTGCTTCAATTCATTGCTGTTTCCAGAGTGAGAAGGGCTTCGGGGCATGCCTACCTCCACGAATGTATCTGATCCTGAAACACACACACACACACACACACACACACACACACAGATGTTATTCTTTCCTCAAGCCTCCACATTGAACGTTTTAGTTGAGTAGTTGGAGATTGTATTCCTGCAGCACTCAGAATCAGAGAACCTAACACGCCATTTACCTTCACTGCTTTTAAAAAATAACAAGATTGAAATGACTTCGCCTCATCTGAAAGCAAAAAACACTCCGACTTCATGTATCCTAGGCCAAATCAAGCAGATTTAACAATGCCGGAGCACGGAAAACCTTCCACAAACACTCTGTTCATAGAGCAGGAAGCAATGGTATACCCATCTGAAACAGAGTTTATGTTCATTCATAATTAGACTGACCAAAGTCAATAAATTTTACGCTTTCAATCCGGAGAAGGTCACGAAGTTGTTTCAAGCGCTAATCAAATGGTTGATATAATTTCAGCAGTGAATGTCACTGGTTGCATTAGGGCGGAATAAAGGAGAGTGTAATATGTCTTTCTATTAATGTGGCCTTGGGAAGTGGCATGCATGAAATGTTGATTCACGTGGCACACGCTGCAGTATAAATAAAGCTCGCTGGCATTTACCAGATAAAATTACTCAATTCTGACACATGTCAGGAGGGATCAATCTTGAAGAATATGCCATCATACTTGACTGGCTGTAAAAAAAGTTAAGTAAAAAACTTACATGGGTTTCTGTGTTCATTGAAGTCAATTTTAGATTTTAATTTATATATATATTCATTCATTTATTTTCCTTTGGCTTAGTCCCTTTATTCATCAGGGGTCACCACAGTGGAATGAACCGCCAAGTTATCTAGCATATGTTTTACACAGCGGATGTCCTTCCAGCTGCAACCCAGTACTGGGAAACATCCATACACACTCATTCACACACATACACTACGGACAATTTAGTTTATTCAATTCACCTATAGCGCATGTCCATTACAGAATAAGTGTAATTTATTTGTTTTTATTATTAGTGAGGAAAAAAATGACAATAACAAATGTGTTGGTTGAAAAATCAGGGTTATTTCCTAAAACTTCTGAAGTTAAAACATTGACATTGTGCTGTTAGGAAGTCAATATGAGCATCAATATAAAAACACAGCACCTTTTTTGTTCTTTTATGCCAAAAAATGCTCTTAATCACAACATTTTTATTTCAAGAAATATGAAGGAAGAAACATCATCAGTAGTTTACAGAATAAGACACACATTCAGTTTTACTCAACACAAAAATTAAATCCAGAGAAACCGAGAATTTTCAAGTGGTCTCTTCATTCATTCCATATTTTGTGTCTGTGTTTGTCTATTTAATGAATGAAAAGAGGGCCAAAAAGATTGAAACTTTTAGCAATTTTTTGTTATTTCGGCCCAAATTTTCAATATAAAATTGTAATGTTTTTGGCTGTTTATCGCTGTCTGAAGCATTCACATGTCACGCGATGCCAGTATTGGACACTACAGAATGGCAAGATTTCTTTTGATGATTATTCAAAAATTTATTTTTTACACAAAATAATAACCCATATCGCCGAATTCTTGAGCGTTAGAGCTTTCTTATGATATATGACTTGACTAGTTTGTGAAATATATATAAAATACACATTCGTCGAACTAATTATTCGCAACACATACAGAACTTTTTGTCTAGTCTTGTCTAGTTTGTCTAGTCTAGTATAGCCTTTTTGTCAAATAAAGAACTTTTATTTACAGAACAGTATTTTTTTGTAAAGACTAGACTCTAAGCCAGGGGTGTCAAACATACATTATTGATTCTGTAAAGTATAAAAATTTGCTGCAATTTTTCTGCTGTTCCAATTGTGTCCACTGGATGATGCAATAGCAATTAATTTCATCCGATCCCGAAGCCTGATTCAGTGTCACTTTAATAGCCTTCTCAGAGAGAAAAACCACATCTATGCCCTCCCATACCACACTGAGGTGATCTCTCAAGGAAATGTAACTATTTTACGTTTTGTCAGTTTAGTCGCGAATTCATACAAGTTTAGTCATACGAAAATGTACGATTTTATAAAGGAGGCATGGCACCCCAACCACACCCCTACACCCAACTGTCATTGGTGGTATTACGACACCATACGTTCTTTCAAGTTGAAACTGTCATTGTGGGAGATGAAAATTGCCTGTGGTGATGCAGCTCACTTCCCCTGTCTGAAAAATGTGTGCACAACCCAATGTGTGGCACACGTGAAGCGGTTCAAAGATAAAATAACAAGACTGTTACAGAAGTTTGAGCAGCGCTTTCAGATTTTTGGTGAACTGGAGAAAGACTTCAAAGTTTTTTGCTTGCCATTCACCTTGAATCCCTCTGATCTGCCCAATATACAGTATACCATGAGGCTCCATGTGGCTCCTGAGCTAAAATGAGTTTGACACCTGTGCTCTAAGCTTTAAAGTGATAGCCTATTAAAAAGCATTTATAGTTAAATTGTAAACATTATAAAGTAGTTTTGTCCCCGGTACCAACTCCAACCAAATGTCAATTGTGAACGAAACGTTTGCTTTATATCAAGTGAACTGAAATATGCATTTGTATTGTATGAGTGTGTTTGCACCATATATAATACATAATGGCAAACTCTTTCATTTTACATTAAGCTTTGTTGTAGATTTTTTTAATTCCTTGTTAAGGAAGTAATTATTAGCAGTGCAGAGGAATGTGCCTGAGGGTGTAATGGTCAGTTGTGTGTAATGCAGACCTTGGTCTTGACTGGACTTGCTGGACAGCGGTTCAGAAGAACAGTGAGGACTGGCTTCCTGCACAGAGTCTCCATGAGCTGCGGTCAGAACTTTATCTGCCAGAGATGCTGCAGACATTCGGCTGTACATGCTGCTGGACTGCTACACCACACACACACACACACACACACACACACACACACACACACACACAC